>BQMI01000489.1:0-230325 GCA_026005395.1 Asobara japonica | reverse complement strand
TTCGATTTTGTCCAAATTTAGCATGGGAGGGTTATGGGGAGGCAAACTTAAATTTTTTAAAATTGAATTTTTGGCCCCGTGTGCGGTGATACTATCCAATAGGGACCCCCAGAAGACATTTCCGTCGATTTTGGGTCGAAAAAGTGAAATTAATTTTTTTCGATTTTGGGCAAATTTAACATTGGGCTCTTATGGGGAGGCAAACTTAAATTTTTTAAAATTGAATTTTTGGCCCCGTGTGCGTTGATACTATCCAATAGGAACCCCCAGAAGACATTTCCGTCGATTTTGGGGCGGAAAAGGGAAATTCATTTTTTTCGATTGTGGCCAAACTTAACGTTGGGCTCTTATGGGGAGGCAAACTGAAATTTTTTTAAAATCGAATTTTTGTCCCCGTGTGCGTTAATACTATGCAATAGTAACCCCCAGAAGACATTTCCGTCGATTTTGGGTCGAAAAAGTCGAATTGATTTTTTCCGATTTTGGCCAAATTTAACGTTGGGCTCTTATGGGGAGGCAAATTTAAATTTTTCAAAATTGAATTTTTGGCCCCGTGTGCGTTGATACTATCCAATAGGAACCCCCAGAAGACATTTCCGTCGATCTTGGGTCGAAAAAGGGAAATTAATTTTTTTCGATTGTGGCCAAACTTAACGTTGGGTTGTTATGGGGAGGTAAACTGAAATTTTTTTAAAATCGAATTTTTGTCCCCGTGTGCGTTAATACTATGCAATAGTAACCCCCAGAAGACATTTCCGTCGATTTTGGGTCGAAAAAGTTGAATTAATTTTTTCCGATTTTGGCCAAATTTAACGTTGGGCTCTTATGGGGAGGCAAACTTAAATTGTTTTAAATTGAATTTTTGGCGCCGTGTGGGTTGATACTATCCAACAGGAACCCCCAGAAGACATTTCCGTTGGTTTTCAGTCGAAAACGTCGAATTAATTTTTTTCGATTTTGGCCAAATTTAACGTTGGGCTCTTATGGGGAGGCAAATTTAAATTTTTCAAAATTGAATTTTTGGCCCTGTGTGCGTTGATACTAGCCAATAGGAACCCCCAGAAGATATTTCCGTCGATTTCGGGTCGAAAACATCCAACTAATTTATTTCGATTTTGTCCAAATTTAACATTGGGGTGTTATGGGGAGGCAAACTTAAATTTTTTAACATATGAATTTTTGGCCCCGTGTGCCGTGATACTATCCAATAGGAACCCCCAGAAGACATTTCCGTCGATTTTGGGTCGAAAAAGTCGAATTAATTTTTTCCGATTTTGGCCAAATTTAACATGGGGCTCTTATGGGGAGGCAAACTTAAATTTTTTAAAATTGAATTTTTGGCCCCGTGTGGGTTGATACTATCCAATAGGAACCCCCAGAAGACATTTCCGTCGATTTTGGGGCGGAAAAGGGAAATTAATTTTTTTCGATTGTGGCCAAACTTAACGTTGGGCTCTTATGGGGAGGCAAACTGAAATTTTTTTAAAATCGAATTTTTGTCCCCGTGTGCGTTAATACTATGCAATAGTAACCCCCAGAAGACATTTCCGTCGATTTTGGGTCGAAAAAGTCGAATTGATTTTTTCCGATTTTGGCCAAATTTAACGTTGGGCTCTTATGGGGAGGCAAATTTAAATTTTTCAAAATTGAATTTTTGGCCCCGTGTGCGTTGATACTATCCAATAGGAACCCCCAGAAGACATTTCCGTCGATCTTGGGTCGAAAAAGGGAAATTAATTTTTTTCGATTGTGGCCAAACTTAACGTTGGGTTGTTATGGGGAGGTAAACTGAAATTTTTTTAAAATCGAATTTTTGTCCCCGTGTGCGTTAATACTATGCAATAGTAACCCCCAGAAGACATTTCCGTCGATTTTGGGTCGAAAAAGTCGAATTGATTTTTTCCGATTTTGGCCAAATTTAACGTTGGGCTCTTATGGGGAGGCAAATTTAAATTTTTCAAAATTGAATTTTTGGCCCCGTGTGCGTTGATACTATCCAACAGGAACCCCCAGAACACATTTCCGTCGATTTTGGGTCGAAAAAGTGAAATTATTTTTTTTCGATGTTGTCCAAATTTCACATTGGGGTGTTACGGGGAGGCAAACTTAAATTTTTTAAAATTGAATTTTTGGCCCCATGTGCGTTGATACTATCCAATAGGAACGCCCAGAAGACATTTCCGTCGATTTTGGGTCGTATCAGTGAAATTAATTTTTTTCGATTTTCCCCAAACTTAACGTTGGGCTCTTATGGGGAGGCAAAATTAAATTTTTTACAATCGAATTTTTGGCCCCGTTTGCGTTGATACTATCCAACAGGGACCCCCAGAAGGCATTTCCGGCGATTTTGGGTCGTATCAGTGAAATTATTTTTTTTCGATTTTGGCCAAACTTAACGTTGGGCTCTTATGGGGAGGTAAAGTTCAATTTTTTTTAATTGAATTTTTGGCGCCGTGTGCGTTGATACTATCCAACAGGAACCCCCAGAAGACATTTCCGACGATTTTGGGTCGAAAAAGTCGAATTATTTTTTTTGCGTTTTCTCCACATTTAACATTGGGGTGTTATGGGGAGGCAAACTTAAATTTTTTAACAAATGAAATTTGGCCCCGTGTGCGTTGATACTATCCAATAGGAACCCCGAGAAGACATTTCCGTTGAGTTTGGGTCGGAAAAGGGAAATTAATTTTTTTCGATTGTGGCCAAACTTAACGTTGGGCTGTTATGGGGAGGTAAAGTGAAATTTTTTTAAAATCGAATTTTTGTCCCCGTGTGCGTTAATACTATGCAATAGTAACCCCCAGAAGACATTTCCGTCGATTTTGGGTCGAAAAAGTTGAATGAATTTTTTCCGATTTTGGCCAAATTTAACGTTGGGCTCTTATGGGGAGGCAAACTTAAATTTTTTTAAATTGAATTTTTGGCGCCGTGTGCGTTGATACTATCCAACAGGAACCCCCAGAAGACATTTCCGTTGAGTTTGGGTCGGAAAAGGGAAATTAATTTTTTTCGATTGTGACCAAACTTAACGTTGGGCTGTTATGGGGAGGTAAAGTGAAATTTTTTTAAAATCGAATTTTTGTCCCCGTGTGCGTTAATACTATGCAATAGTAACCCCCAGAAGACATTTCCGTCGATTTTGGGTCGAAAAAGTTGAATGAATTTTTTCCGATTTTGGCCAAATTTAACGTTGGGCTCTTATGGGGAGGCAAACTTAAATTTTTTTAAATTGAATTTTTGGCGCCGTGTGCGTTGATACTATCCAACAGGAACCCCCAGAAGACATTTCCGTTGGTTTTCAGTCGAAAAAGTCGAATTAATTTTTTTCGATTTTGGCCAAATTTAACGTTGGGCTCTTATGGGGAGGCAAATTAAAATTTTTCAAAATTGAATTTTTGGCCCCGTGTGCGTTGATACTATCCAATAGGAACCCCCAGAAGACATTTCCGTCGATTTTGGGTCGGAAAAGTCGAATTAATTTTTTCCGATTTTGGCCAAATTTAGCATTGGGCTCTTATGGGGAGGCAAACTTAAATTTTTTAAAATTGAATTTTTGGCCCCGTGTGCGTTGATACTATCCAATAGGAACGCCCAGAAGACATTTCCGTCGATTTTGGGTCGTATCAGTGAAATTAATTTTTTTCGATTTTCCCCAAACTTAACGTTGGGCTCTTATGGGGAGGCAAACCTAAATCTTTCAAAATTGAATTTTTGGCCCCGTGTGCGTTGATACTATCCAACAGGAACCCCCAGACGACATTTCCGTCGATTTGAGGTCGAAAAAGTCGAATTATTTTTTTTGCGTTTTCTCCACATTTAACATTGGGGTGTTATGGGGAGGCAAACTTAAATTTTTTAACAAATGAATTTTTGGCCCCGTGTGCGTTCATACTATCCAATAGGAACGCCCAGAAGACATTTCCGTCGATTTTGGGTCGTATCAGTGAATTTAATTTTTTTCGATTGTGGCCAAACTTAAGGTTGGGCTCTTATGGGGAGGCAAACTTAAATTTTTTAAAATTGAATTTTTGGCGCCGTGTGCGTTGATACTATCCAACAGGAACCCCCAGACGACATTTCCGTCGATTTGGGCTCGAAAAAGTCGAATTAATTTTTTTCGATTTTGGCCAAATTTAACATTAGGCTTTTATGGGGAGGCAAACTTAAATTTTTCAAGAAATGAATTTTTGGCCCCGTGTGCGTTGATACTATCCAATAGGAACCCCCAGAAGATATTTCCGTCGATTTCGGGTCGAAAACGTCCAATTAATTTTTTTCGATTTTATCCAAATTTAACATTGGAGTGTTATGGGGTGGCAAACTTAAATTTTTTAAAATTGAATTTTTGGCGCCGTGTGCGTTGATACTATCCAACAGGAACCCCCAGAAGACATTTCCGTTGGTTTTGGGTCGAAAAAGTCCAATTAATTTTTTTCCCTTTTGGCCAAATTTAACTTTGGGCTCTTATGGGGAGGCAAACTTAAATTTTTTAAAATTGAATTTTTGGCGCAGTGTGCGTTGATACTATGCAATAGGAACCCCCAGAAGTCATTTCCGTCAAATTTGGGTCGAAAAAGTGCAATTAATTGTATCCGACTTTGGCCAAATTTAACATTGCGGTCTTACGGCGCCGGCGGGGGGGGGGGGGGGGGGAATTAAATTCTTTAAAATGCAATTTTTGGCCCCGTGTGCGTTGATACTATCCAACAGAAACCCCCAGAACACATTTCCGTCGATTTTGGGTCGGAAAAGGGAAATTAATTTTTTTCGATTGTGGCCAAACCTAAGGTTGGGCTCTTATGGGGAGGTAAACTGAAAATTTTTTAAAATCGAATTTTTGGCCCCGTATGGGTTGATACTATCCAACAGTGACCCCCAGAAGGCATTTCCGTCGATTTCGCGTCGAAAACCTCCAATTAATTTTTTTCGATTTTGGCCAAATTTACCATTGGGCTCTTATGGGGAGGCAAACTTAAATTTTTTAAAATTCAATTTTTGGGGCCGTGTGCGTTGATACAATGCAATAGGAACCCCCAGAAGACATTTCCGTCGAATTTGGGTCGAAAAAGTCGAATTAATTTTTTCCGATTTTGGCCAAATTTAACTTTGGTGTGTTCTAGGGAGGCAAACTTAACTTTTTTAAAATTGAATTTTTGGCCGCGTGTGCGTTGATACTATCCAACAGGCACCTCCAGACGACATTTCCGTCGATTTTGGGTCGGAAAAGCGAAACTAATTTTTTTCGATTGTGGCCAAAGTTAACGTTGGGCTCTTATAGGGAGGTAAACTGAAATTTTTTTAAAATCGAATTTTCGTCCCCGTGTGCGTTAATACTATGCAATAGTAACCGCCAGAAGACATTTCCGTCGATTTTGGGTCGAAAAAGTCGAATTAATTTTTTCCGATTTTGGCCAAATTTAACGTTGGGCTCTTATGGGGAGGCAAACTTAAATTTTTTAAAATTGAATTTTTGGCCCCGTGTGCGTCGATACTATCCAATAGGAACCCCCAGAAGACATTTCCGTCGATTTTGGGTCGAAAAAGGGAAATTATTTTTTTTCGATTGTGGCCAAGCTTAACGTTAGGCTCTTATGGGGAGGCAAACTTAAATTTTTTGAAATTGAATTTTTGGCGCCGTGTGCGTTGATACTATCCAACAGGAACCCCCAGACGACATTTCCGTCGATTTGGGCTCGAAAAAGTCGAATTAATTTTTTTGGATTTTGGCCACATTTAAACCCCCAGAAGACATTTCCGTCGATTTTGGGTCGAAAAAGTCAAATTAATTTTTTTCGATTTTGGCCAAATTTAACATTAGGCTTTTATGGGGAGGCAAACTTAAATTTTTTAAAATTGAATTTTTGGCCCCGTGTGCGTTGATACTATCCGATAGGAACCCCCAGAAGACATTTCCGTCGATTTCGGGTCGAAAACGACCAATTAATTTTTTTCGATTTTATCCAAATTTAACATTGGAGTGTTATGGGGTGGCAAACTTAAATTTTTTAAAATTGAATTTTTGGCCGGGTGTGCGTTGATACTATCCAACAGGAACCTCCAGACGACATTTCCGTCGATTTTGGGTCGGAAAAGGGAAATTAATTTTTTTCGATTGTGGCCAAAGTTAACGTTGGGCTCTTATAGGGAGGTAAACTGAAATTTTTTTAAAATCGAATTTTCGTCCCCGTGTGCGTTAATACTATGCAATAGTAACCGCCAGAAGACATTTCCGTCGATTTGGGGTCGAAAAAGTCGAATTATTTTTTTTTTTGCGTTTTCTCCACATTTAACATTGGGATGTTATGGGGAGGCAAACTTAAATTTTTTAACAAATGAATTTTTGCCCCCGTGTGCGTTGATACTATCCAATAGGAACCCCGAGAAGACATTTCCGTCGATTTTGGGTCGAAAACGTCCAATTAATTTTTTTCAATTTTGTCCAAATTTAACATTGGGCTCTTATGGGGAGGCAAACTGAAATTTTTTAAAATTGAATTTTTGGCGCCGTGTGCGTTGATACTGTCCAACAGGGACCCCCAGAAGGCATTTCCGTTGCTTTTGGGTCGAAAAAGTCGAATTAATTTTTTTCGATTTTGGGCAAATTTAACATTAGGCTCTTATGGGGAGGCAAACTTAAATTTTTTTAAATTGAATGTTTGGGCCCGTGTGCGTTGATACTATCCAATAGGAACCCCCAGAAGACATTTCCGTCGATTTCGGGTCGAAAACATCCAACTAATTTTTTTCGATTTTGTCCAAATTTAACATTGGGGTGTTATGCTTAGGCAAACTCAAATTTTTTAAAATCGAATTTTTGACCGCGTATGCGTTGATACTATCCAATAGGAACCCCCAGAAGACATTTCCGTCGATTTTGGGTCGTATCAGTGAAATTAATTTTTTTCGATTTTGGCCAAACTTAACGTTGGGCTCTTATGGGGAGGTAAAGTTCAATTTTTTTTAATTGAATTTTTGGCGCCGTGTGCGTTGATACTATCCAATAGGAACCCCCAGAAGACATTTCCGTCGATTTTGGGTCGAAAAAGGGAAATTAATTTTTTTCGATTGTGGCCAAACTTAACGTTGGGCTCTTATGGGGAGGTATACTGAAAATTTTTTAAAATCGCATTTTTGGCCCCGTGTGCGTTGATACTATCCAATAGGAACCCCCAGAAGACATTTCCGTCGATTTTGGGTCGTATCAGTGAAATTAATTTTTTTCGATTTTGGCCAAACTTAACGTTGGGCTCTTATGAGGAGGTAAAGTTCAATTTTTTTTAATTGAATTTTTGGCGCCGTGTGCGTTGATACTATCCAATAGGAACCCCCAGAAGACATTTCCGTCGATTTTGGGTCGGAAAAGGGAAATTAATTTTTTTCGATTGTGGCCAAACTTAACGTTGGGCTCTTATGGGGAGGTAAACTGAAAATTTTTTAAAATCGCATTTTTGGCCCCGTGTGCGTTGATACTATGCAATAGGAACCCCCAGAAGACATTTCCGTTGAGTTTGGGTCGAAAAAGTCAAATTAATTCTTTTCGATTTTGTCCAAATTTAGCATGGGAGGGTTATGGGGAGGCAAACTTAAATTTTTTAAAATTGAATTTTTGGCCCCGTGTGCGGTGATACTATCCAATAGGGACCCCCAGAAGACATTTCCGTCGATTTTGGGTCGAAAAAGTGAAATTAATTTTTTTCGATTTTGGGCAAATTTAACATTGGGCTCTTATGGGGACGCAAACTTAAATTTTTTAAAATTGAATTTTTGGCCCCGTGTGCGTTGATACTATCCAATAGGAACACCCAGAAGACATTTCCGTCGATTTTGGGTCCAAAAAGTCGAATTAATTTTTTTCCATCTTGGCCAAATTTAACTTTGGTGTGTTCTAGGGAGGCAAACTTAAATTTTTTAAAATTGAATTTTTGGCCCCGTGTGCGTTGATACTATCCAATAGGAACCCCCAGAAGACATTTCCGTCGATTTTGGGGCGGAAAAGGGAAATTAATTTTTTTCGATTGTGGCCAAACTTAACGTTGGGCTCTTATGGGGAGGCAAACTGAAATTTTTTTAAAATCGAATTTTTGTCCCCGTGTGCGTTAATACTATGCAATAGTAACGCCCAGAAGACATTTCCGTCGATTTTGGGTCGAAAAAGTCGAATTGATTTTTTCCGATTTTGGCCAAATTTAACGTTGGGCTCTTATGGGGAGGCAAATTTAAATTTTTCAAAATTGAATTTTTGGCCCCGTGTGCGTTGATACTATCCAATAGGAACCCCCAGAAGACATTTCCGTCGATCTTGGGTCGAAAAAGGGAAATTAATTTTTTTCGATTGTGGCCAAACTTAACGTTGGGTTGTTATGGGGAGGTAAACTGAAATTTTTTTAAAATCGAATTTTTGTCCCCGTGTGCGTTAATACTATGCAATAGTAACGCCCAGAAGACATTTCCGTCGATTTTGGGTCGAAAAAGTTGAATTAATTTTTTCCGATTTTGGCCAAATTTAACGTTGGGCTCTTATGGGGAGGCAAACTTAAATTGTTTTAAATTGAATTTTTGGCGCCGTGTGCGATGATACTATCCAATAGGAACCCACGGAAGACATTTCCGTCGATTTTGGGTCGAAAAAGTCGAATTAATTTTTTCCGATTTTGGCGAAATTTAACGTTGGGTTGTTATGGGGAGGTAAACTGAAATTTTTTTAAAATCGAATTTTTGTCCCCGTGTGCGTTAATACTATGCAATAGTAACGCCCAGAAGGCATTTCCGTCGATTTCGGGTCGAAAACGTCCAATTAATTTTTTTCCATTTCCGCCAAATTTAACATTAGGCTTATGGGGAGGCAAACTTAAATTTTTTAATATCGAATTTTTGGGCCCGTGTGCGGTGGTACTATCCAATAGGAACCCACGGAAGACATTTCCGTCGATTTGGGGTCGAAAAAGCCAAATTAATTTTTTTGGATTTTGGGCAAATTTAAACCCCCAGAAGACATTTCCGGCGATTTTGGGTCGGAAAAGGGAAATTAATTTTTTTCGATTGTGGCCAAAGTTAACGTTGGGCTCTTATAGGGAGGTAAACTGAAATTTTTTTAAAATCGAATTTTCGTCCCCGTGTGCGTTAATACTATGCAATAGTAACCGCCAGAAGACATTTCCGTCGATTTTGGGTCGAAAAAGGGAAATTATTTTTTTTCGATTTTGGCCAAACTTAACGTTAGGCTCTTATGGGGAGGCAAACTTAAATTTTTTAAAATTGAATTTTTGGCCCCGTATGCGCAGTATACCATCCAACAGGGACCCCTAGAAGGCATTTCCGTCGAATTCGGTCGAAAACGTCCAATTAATTTTTTTCGATTTAACATTAGGCTCTTATGGGGAAGCAAACTTAAATTTTTCAAAATACAATTTTTGGCGCCGTGTGCATTGATACTATCCAACAGGAACCCCCAGAAGACATTTCCGTTGATTTTGGGTCGAAAAAGTCGAATCAACTTTTTCGATGTTGGCCAAATTCAACATTGGGCTCTTATGGGGAGGCAAACTTAAATTTTCTTAAATTGAATTTTTGGGCCCGTGTGCGTTGATACTATCCAATAGGAACGCCGAGAAGACATTTCCGTCGATTTTGGGTCGGAAAAGGGAAATTATTTTTTTTCGATTGTGGCCAAACTTAACGTTGGGCTCTTATGGGGAGGCAAACTTAAATTTTTTAAAATTGAATTTTTGGCGCCGTGTGCGTTGATACTATCCAACAGGAACGCCCAGACGACATTTCCGTCGATTTGGGCTCGAAAAAGTCGAATTAATTTTTTTGGATTTTGGCCACATTTAAACCCCCAGAAGACATTTCCGTCGATTTTGGGTCGAAAAAGTCAAATTAATTTTTTTCGATTTTGGCCAAATTTAACTTAAGGCTTTTATGGGGAGGCAAACTTAAATTTTTTAAAATTGAATTTTTGGCCCCGTGTGCGTTGATACTATCCGATAGGAACCCCCAGAAGACATTTCCGTCGATTTTGGGTCGAAAAAGTCGAATTATTTTTTTTGCGTTTTCTCCACATTTAACATTGGGGTGTTATGGGGAGGCAAACTTAAATTTTTCAACAAATGAATTTTTGGCCCCGTGTGCGTTGATACTATCCAATAGGAACCCCCAGAAGACATTTCCGTCGATTTCGGGTCGAAAACGTCCAATTAATTTTTTTCGATTTTATCCAAATTTAACATTGGAGTGTTATGGGGTGGCAAACTTAAATTTTTTAAAATTGAATTTTTGGCGCCGTGTGCGTTGATACTATCCATAAGGAACCCCCAGAAGACATTTCCGTTGGTTTTGGGTCGAAAAAGTCCAATTAATTTTTTTCGATTTTGGCCAAATTTAACTTTGGGCTCTTATGGGGAGGCAAACTTAAATTTTTTAAAATAGAATTTTTGGCGCAGTGTGCGTTGATACTATGCAATAGGAACCCCCAGAAGTCATTTCCGTCAAATTTGGGTCGAAAAAGTGAAATTAATTGTATCCGACTTTGGCCAAATGTAACATTGCGGTCTGGTGGCGCGGGGGGGGGGGGAATTAAATTCTTTAAAATGCAATTTTTGGCCCCGTGTGCGTTGATACTATCCAATAGGGACCCCCAGAAGACATTTCCGTCGATTTGGGGTCGAAAAAGTCGAATTAATTTTTTCCGATTTTGGCCAAATTTAACATTGGGCTCTTATGGGGAGGCAAACTTAAATTTTTTAAAATTGAATTTTTGGCCCCGTGTGCGGTGATACTATCCAACAGGAACCCCCAGACGACATTCCCGTCGATTTTGGGTCGAAAAAGGCGAATTATTTTTTTTCGATTTCGGTCAAATTTAACTTTGGTGTGTTATAGGGAGGCAAACTTAAATTTTTCAAAATACAATTTTCGGCGCCGTGTGTGTTGATACTATCCAACAGGAACCCCCAGAAGACATTTCCGTCGATTTTTGGTCGAAAAAGGGAAATTAATTTTTTTCGATTGTGGCCAAACTTAACGTTGGGCTCTTATGGGGAGGTATACTGAAAATTTTTTAAAATCGCATTTTTGGCCCCGTGTGCGTTGATACTATCCAATAGGAACCCCCAGAAGACATTTCCGTCGATTTTGGGTCGTATCAGTGAAATTAATTTTTTTCGATTTTGGCCAAACTTAACGTTGGGCTCTTATGGGGAGGTAAAGTTCAATTTTTTTTAATTGAATTTTTGGCGCCGTGTGCGTTGATACTATCCAATAGGAACCCCCAGAAGACATTTCCGTCGATTTTGGGTCGGAAAAGGGAAATTAATTTTTTTCGATTGTGGCCAAACTTAACGTTGGGCTCTTATGGGGAGGTAAACTGAAAATTTTTTAAAATCGCATTTTTGGCCCCGTGTGCGTTGATACTATGCAATAGGAACCCCCAGAAGACATTTCCGTTGAGTTTGGGTCGAAAAAGTCAAATTAATTCTTTTCGATTTTGTCCAAATTTAGCATGGGAGGGTTATGGGGAGGCAAACTTAAATTTTTTAAAATTGAATTTTTGGCCCCGTGTGCGGTGATACTATCCAATAGGGACCCCCAGAAGACATTTCCGTCGATTTTGGGTCGAAAAAGTGAAATTAATTTTTTTCGATTTTGGGCAAATTTAACATTGGGCTCTTATGGGGACGCAAACTTAAATTTTTTAAAATTGAATTTTTGGCCCCGTGTGCGTTGATACTATCCAATAGGAACACCCAGAAGACATTTCCGTCGATTTTGGGTCCAAAAAGTCGAATTAATTTTTTTCCATCTTGGCCAAATTTAACTTTGGTGTGTTCTAGGGAGGCAAACTTAAATTTTTTAAAATTGAATTTTTGGCCCCGTGTGCGTTGATACTATCCAATAGGAACCCCCAGAAGACATTTCCGTCGATTTTGGGGCGGAAAAGGGAAATTAATTTTTTTCGATTGTGGCCAAACTTAACGTTGGGCTCTTATGGGGAGGCAAACTGAAATTTTTTTAAAATCGAATTTTTGTCCCCGTGTGCGTTAATACTATGCAATAGTAACGCCCAGAAGACATTTCCGTCGATTTTGGGTCGAAAAAGTCGAATTGATTTTTTCCGATTTTGGCCAAATTTAACGTTGGGCTCTTATGGGGAGGCAAATTTAAATTTTTCAAAATTGAATTTTTGGCCCCGTGTGCGTTGATACTATCCAATAGGAACCCCCAGAAGACATTTCCGTCGATCTTGGGTCGAAAAAGGGAAATTAATTTTTTTCGATTGTGGCCAAACTTAACGTTGGGTTGTTATGGGGAGGTAAACTGAAATTTTTTTAAAATCGAATTTTTGTCCCCGTGTGCGTTAATACTATGCAATAGTAACGCCCAGAAGACATTTCCGTCGATTTTGGGTCGAAAAAGTTGAATTAATTTTTTCCGATTTTGGCCAAATTTAACGTTGGGCTCTTATGGGGAGGCAAACTTAAATTGTTTTAAATTGAATTTTTGGCGCCGTGTGCGTTGATACTATCCAACAGGAACCCCCAGAAGACATTTCCGTTGGTTTTCAGTCGAAAACGTCGAATTAATTTTTTTCGATTTTGGCCAAATTTAACGTTGGGCTCTTATGGGGAGGCAAATTTAAATTTTTCAAAATTGAATTTTTGGCCCTGTGTGCGTTGATACTAGCCAATAGGAACCCCCAGAAGATATTTGCGTCGATTTCGGGTCGAAAACATCCAACTAATTTATTTCGATTTTGTCCAAATTTAACATTGGGGTGTTATGGGGAGGCAAACTTAAATTTTTTAACATATGAATTTTTGGCCCCGTGTGCCGTGATACTATCCAATAGGAACCCCCAGAAGACATTTCCGTCGATTTTGGGTGGAAAAAGTCGAATTAATTTTTTCCGATTTTGGCCAAATTTAACATCGGGCTCTTGTGGGTAGGCAAACTTAGATCTTTTAAAATTGAATTTTTGGCCCCGTGTACGTTGATACTATCCAATAGGACCCCAGAAGACATTTCCGTCGATTTTGGGTCGAAAAGTCGAATCAACTTTTTTCGATTTTGGCCAAATTTAACGTTGGGCTCTTATGGGGAGGCAAATTTAAATTTTTCAAAATTGAATTTTTGGCCCCGTGTGCGTTGATACTATCCAATAGGAACCCCCAGAAGACATTTCCGTCGATTTTGGGTCGGAAAAGGGAAATTAATTTTTTTCGATTGTCGCCAAACTTAACGTTGGGCTCTTATGGGGAGGTAAACTGAAAATTTTTTAAAATCGAATTTTTGGCCCCGTGTGCGTTGATACTATCCAACAGGGACCCCCAGAAGGCATTTCCGTCGATTTCGGGTCGAAAACGTCCAATTAATTTTTTTCGATTTCCGCCAAATTTAACATTAGGCTTATGGGGAGGCAAACTTAAATTTTTTAATATCGAATTTTTGGGCCCGTGTGCGGTGATACTATCCAATAGGAACCCACGGAAGACATTTCCGTCGATTTGGGGTCGAAAAAGCCAAATTAATTTTTTTGGATTTTGGGCAAATTTAAACCCCCAGAAGACATTTCCGGCGATTTTGGGTCGGAAAAGGGAAATTAATTTTTTTCGATTGTGGCCAAAGTTAACGTTGGGCTCTTATAGGGAGGTAAACTGAAATTTTTTTAAAATCGAATTTTCGTCCCCGTGTGCGTTAATACTATGCAATAGTAACCGCCAGAAGACATTTCCGTCGATTTTGGGTCGAAAAAGGGAAATTATTTTTTTTCGATTTTGGCCAAACTTAAGGTTAGGCTCTTATGGGGAGGCAAACTTAAATTTTTTAAAATTGAATTTTTGGCCCCGTATGCGCAGTATACCATCCAACAGGGACCCCTAGAAGGCATTTCCGTCGAATTCGGTCGAAAACGTCCAATTAATTTTTTTCGATTTAACATTAGGCTCTTATGGGGAAGCAAACTTAAATTTTTTAAAATTGAATTTTTGGCCCCGTGTGCGTTGATACTATCCAATAGGAACCCCCAGAAGACATTTCCGTCGATTTTGGGTCGAAAAAGGCGAATTAATTTTTTTCGATTTTGGCCAAATTTAACATTGGGCTCTTATGGGGAGGCAAACTTAAATTTTTCAAAATACAATTTTTGGCGCCGTGTGCATTGATACTATCCAACAGGAACCCCCAGAAGACATTTCCGTTGATTTTGGGTCGAAAAAGTCGAATCAACTTTTTCGATGTTGGCCAAATTCAACATTGGGCTCTTATGGGGAGGCAAACTTAAATTTTCTTAAATTGAATTTTTGGGCCCGTGTGCGTTGATACTATCCAATAGGAACGCCGAGAAGACATTTCCGTCGATTTTGGGTCGGAAAAGGGAAATTATTTTTTTTCGATTGTGGCCAAACTTAACGTTGGGCTCTTATGGGGAGGCAAACTTAAATTTTTTAAAATTGAATTTTTGGCGCCGTGTGCGTTGATACTATCCAACAGGAACGCCCAGACGACATTTCCGTCGATTTGGGCTCGAAAAAGTCGAATTAATTTTTTTGGATTTTGGCCACATTTAAACCCCCAGAAGACATTTCCGTCGATTTTGGGTCGAAAAAGTCAAATTAATTTTTTTCGATTTTGGCCAAATTTAACTTAAGGCTTTTATGGGGAGGCAAACTTAAATTTTTTAAAATTGAATTTTTGGCCCCGTGTGCGTTGATACTATCCGATAGGAACCCCCAGAAGACATTTCCGTCGATTTTGGGTCGAAAAAGTCGAATTATTTTTTTTGCGTTTTCTCCACATTTAACATTGGGGTGTTATGGGGAGGCAAACTTAAATTTTTCAACAAATGAATTTTTGGCCCCGTGTGCGTTGATACTATCCAATAGGAACCCCCAGAAGACATTTCCGTCGATTTCGGGTCGAAAACGTCCAATTAATTTTTTTCGATTTTATCCAAATTTAACATTGGAGTGTTATGGGGTGGCAAACTTAAATTTTTTAAAATTGAATTTTTGGCGCCGTGTGCGTTGATACTATCCATAAGGAACCCCCAGAAGACATTTCCGTTGGTTTTGGGTGGAAAAAGTCCAATTAATTTTTTTCGATTTTGGCCAAATTTAACTTTGGGCTCTTATGGGGAGGCAAACTTAAATTTTTTAAAATAGAATTTTTGGCGCAGTGTGCGTTGATACTATGCAATAGGAACCCCCAGAAGTCATTTCCGTCAAATTTGGGTCGAAAAAGTGAAATTAATTGTATCCGACTTTGGCCAAATGTAACATTGTGGTCTGATGGCGCGGCGGGGGGGGGGGGGGGGGAATTAAATTCTTTAAAATGCAATTTTTGGCCCCGTGTGCGTTGATACTATCCAATAGGGACCCCCAGAAGACATTTCCGTCGATTTGGGGTCGAAAAAGTCGAATTAATTTTTTCCGATTTTGGCCAAATTTAACATTGGGCTCTTATGGGGAGGCAAACTTAAATTTTTTAAAATTGAATTTTTGGCCCCGTGTGCGGTGATACTATCCAACAGGAACCCCCAGACGACATTCCCGTCGATTTTGGGTCGAAAAAGGCGAATTATTTTTTTTCGATTTCGGTCAAATTTAACTTTGGTGTGTTATAGGGAGGCAAACTTAAATTTTTCAAAATACAATTTTCGGCGCCGTGTGTGTTGATACTATCCAACAGGAACCCCCAGAAGACATTTCCGTCGATTTTTGGTCGAAAAAGGGAAATTAATTTTTTTCGATTGTGGCCAAACTTAACGATGGGCTCTTATGGGGAGGTATACTGAAAATTTTTTAAAATCGCATTTTTGGCCCCGTGTGCGTTGATACTATCCAATAGGAACCCCCAGAAGACATTTCCGTCGATTTTGGGTCGTATCAGTGACATTAATTTTTTTCGATTTTGGCCAAACTTAACGTTGGGCTCTTATGGGGAGGTAAAGTTCAATTTTTTTTAATTGAATTTTTGGCGCCGTGTGCGTTGATACTATCCAATAGGAACCCCCAGAAGACATTTCCGTCGATTTTGGGTCGGAAAAGGGAAATTAATTTTTTTCGATTGTGGCCAAACTTAACGTTGGGCTCTTATGGGGAGGTAAACTGAAAATTTTTTAAAATCGCATTTTTGGCCCCGTGTGCGTTGATACTATGCAATAGGAACCCCCAGAAGACATTTCCGTTGAGTTTGGGTCGAAAAAGTCAAATTAATTCTTTTCGATTTTGTCCAAATTTAGCATGGGAGGGTTATGGGGAGGCAAACTTAAATTTTTTAAAATTGAATTTTTGGCCCCGTGTGCGGTGATACTATCCAATAGGGACCCCCAGAAGACATTTCCGTCGATTTTGGGTCGAAAAAGTGAAATTAATTTTTTTCGATTTTGGGCAAATTTAACGTTGGGCTCTTATGGGGAGGTAAAGTTCAATTTTTTTTAATTGAATTTTTGGCGCCGTGTGCATTGATACTATCCAATAGGAACACCCAGAAGACATTTCCGTCGATTTTGGGTCCAAAAAGTCGAATTAATTTTTTTCCATCTTGGCCAAATTTAACTTTGGTGTGTTCTAGGGAGGCAAACTTAAATTTTTTAAAATTGAATTTTTGGCCCCGTGTGCGTTGATACTATCCAATAGGAACCCCCAGAAGACATTTCCGTCGATTTTGGGTCGGAAAAGGGAAATTAATTTTTTTCGATTGTCGCCAAACTTAACGTTGGGCTCTTATGGGGAGGCAAACTTAAATTTTTTTAAATTGAATTTTTGGCGCCGTGTGGGTTGATACTATCCAACAGGAACCACCAGAAGACATTTCCGGCGATTTTGGGTCGGAAAAGGGAAATTCATTTTTTTCGATTGTGGCCAAATTTAACTTTGGTGTGTTATGGGGAGGCAAACTTAAATTTTTTAAAATTGAATTTTTGGCCCCGTCTGCGTTGATACTATCCAATAGGAACCCCCAGAAGACATTTCCGTCGATTTTGGGTCGAAAAAGTCGAATTATTTTTTTGCGTTTTCTCCACATTTAACATTGGGGTGTTATGGGGAGGCAAACTTAAATTTTTCAACAAATGAATTTTGGCCCCGTGTGCGTTGATACTATCCAATAGGAACCCCCAGAAGGCATTTCCGGCGATTTTGGGTCGTATCAGTGAAATTATTTTTTTTCGATTTTGGCCAAACTTAACGTTGGGCTCTTATGGGGAGGTAAAGTTCAATTTTTTTTAATTGAATTTTTGGCGCCGTGTGCGTTGATACTATCCAACAGGAACCCCCACAAGACATTTCCGACGATTTTGGGTCGAAAAAGTCGAATTATTTTTTTTGCGTTTTCTCCACATTTAACATTGGGGTGTTATGGGGAGGCAAACTTAAATTTTTTAACAAATGAAATTTGGCCCCGTGTGCGTTGATACTATCCAATAGGAACCCCGAGAAGCCATTTCCGTCGATTTTGGGTCGAAAAAGTCGAATTAATTTTATTCGATTTTATCCAAATTTAACATTGGAGTGTTATGGATTGGCAAACTTAAATTTTTTAAAATTGAATTTTTGGCCCCGTGTGGGTTGATACTATCCAACAGGAACCACCAGAAGACATTTCCGTTGGTTTTCAGTCGACAAAGTCGAATTAATTTTTTTCGATTTTGGCCAAATTTAACGTTGGGCTCTTATGGGGAGGCAAATTTAAATTTTTCAAAATTGAATTTTTGGCCCCGTGTGCGTTGATACTATCCAATAGGAACCCCCAGAAGACATTTCCGTCGATTTTGGGTCGGAAAAGGGAAATTAATTTTTTTCGATTGTGGCCAAACTTAACGTTGGGCTCTTATGGGGAGGTAAACTGAAAATTTTTTAAAATCGCATTTTTGGCCCCGTGTGCGTTGATACTATGCAATAGGAACCCCCAGAAGACATTTCCGTTGAGTTTGGGTCGAAAAAGTCAAATTAATTCTTTTCGATTTTGTCCAAATTTAGCATGGGAGGGTTATGGGGAGGCAAACTTAAATTTTTTAAAATTGAATTTTTGGCCCCGTGTGCGGTGATACTATCCAATAGGGACCCCCAGAAGACATTTCCGTCGATTTTGGGTCGAAAAAGTGAAATTAATTTTTTTCGATTTTGGGCAAATTTAACATTGGGCTCTTATGGGGACGCAAACTTAAATTTTTTAAAATTGAATTTTTGGCCCCGTGTGCGTTGATACTATCCAATAGGAACACCCAGAAGACATTTCCGTCGATTTTGGGTCCAAAAAGTCGAATTAATTTTTTTCCATCTTGGCCAAATTTAACTTTGGTGTGTTCTAGGGAGGCAAACTTAAATTTTTTAAAATTGAATTTTTGGCCCCGTGTGCGTTGATACTATCCAATAGGAACCCCCAGAAGACATTTCCGTCGATCTTGGGTCGAAAAAGGGAAATTAATTTTTTTCGATTGTGGCCAAACTTAACGTTGGGTTGTTATGGGGAGGTAAACTGAAATTTTTTTAAAATCGAATTTTTGTCCCCGTGTGCGTTAATACTATGCAATAGTAACCCCCAGAAGACATTTCCGTCGATTTTGGGTCGAAAAAGTTGAATTAATTTTTTCCGATTTTGGCCAAATTTAACGTTGGGCTCTTATGGGGAGGCAAACTTAAATTGTTTTAAATTGAATTTTTGGCGCCGTGTGCGTTGATACTATCCAACAGGAACCCCCAGAAGACATTTCCGTTGGTTTTCAGTCGAAAACGTCGAATTAATTTTTTTCGATTTTGGCCAAATTTAACGTTGGGCTCTTATGGGGAGGCAAATTTAAATTTTTCAAAATTGAATTTTTGGCCCTGTGTGCGTTGATACTAGCCAATAGGAACCCCCAGAAGATATTTGCGTCGATTTCGGGTCGAAAACATCCAACTAATTTATTTCGATTTTGTCCAAATTTAACATTGGGGTGTTATGGGGAGGCAAACTTAAATTTTTTAACATATGAATTTTTGGCCCCGTGTGCCGTGATACTATCCAATAGGAACCCCCAGAAGACATTTCCGTCGATTTTGGGTCGAAAAAGTCGAATTAATTTTTTCCGATTTTGGCCAAATTTAACATCGGGCTCTTGTGGGTAGGCAAACTTAGATCTTTTAAAATTGAATTTTTGGCCCCGTGTACGTTGATACTATCCAATAGGACCCCAGAAGACATTTCCGTCGATTTTGGGTCGAAAAGTCGAATCAACTTTTTTCGATTTTGGCCAACTTTAACATTGAGCTCTTATGGGGAGGCAAACTTAAATTTTTTAAAATTGAATTTTTGGCGCCGTGTGCGTTGATACTATCCAACAGGAACCCCCAGAAGACATTTCCGTTGGTTTTCAGTCGAAAAAGTCGAATTAATTTTTTTCGATTTTGGCCAAATTTAACATTGGGCTCTTATGGGGAGGCAAACTTAAATTTTTTTAAATTCAATTTTTGGCCCCGTAGGCGTCGATACTATCCAATAGGAACCCCCAGAAGACATTTCCGTCGATTTTGGGTCGAAAAAGTGAAATTAATTTTTTTCGATTTTGGCCAAATTTAACATCGGGGTGTTATGCTTAGGCAAACTTAAATTTTTTAAAATCGAATTTTTGGCCGCGTATGCGTTGATACTATCCAATAGGAACGCCCAGAAAACATTTCCGTCGATTTTGGGTAGAAAACGTCGAATTAATTTTTTTCGATTTCGTCCAAATTTAACATTGGGCTGTTATGGGAAGGGAAACTTAAATTTTTTAAAATTGAATTTTTAGCCCCGTGTGCGTTGATACTATCCAATAGGAACCCCCAGAAGACATTTCCGTCGATTTTGGGTCGAAAAAGTCGAATTAATTTTTTCCGATTTTGGCCAAACTTAACGTTGGGCTCTTATGGGGAGGCAAACTTAAATTTTTTAAAATTGAATTTTTGGCCCCGTGTGCATTGATACTATCCAATAGGAACCCACGGAAGACATTTCCGTCGATTTTGGGTCGAAAAAGTCGAATTAATTTTTTCCGATTTTGGCGAAATTTAACGTTGGGGTGTTATGGGGAGGCAAACTTAATTTTTTTAAAATTGAATTTTTGGCCCCGTGTGCGTTGATACTATCCAATAGGAACGCCCAGAAAACATTTCCGTCGATTTTGGGTCGAAAAAGTCGAATTAATTTTTTTCGATTTCGTCCAAATTTAACATTGGGGTGTTATGGGGAGGCAAACTTAATTTTTTTAAAATTGAATTTTTGGCCCCGTGTGCGTTGATACTATCCACTAGGAACCTCCAGAAGACATTTCCGTCGATTTGGGGTCGAAAAATCCGAAGTAATTTTTTTGGATTTTGGCCAAATTTAAACGCCCAGAAGACATTTCCGGCGATTTTGGGTCGGAAAAGGGAAATTAATTTTTTTCGATTGTGGCCAAACTTAACGTTGGGCTCTTATGGGGAGGTAAACTGAAAATTTTTTAAAATCGCATTTTTGGCCCCGTGTGCGTTGATACTATGCAATAGGAACCCCCAGAAGACATTTCCGTTGAGTTTGGGTCGAAAAAGTCAAATTAATTTTTTTCGATTTTGTCCAAATTTAACATGGGAGGGTTATGGGGAGGCAAACTTAAATTTTTTTAAATTGAATTTTTAGCCCCGTGTGCGGTGATACTATCCAATAGGGACCCCCAGAAGACATTTCCGTCGATTTTGGGTCGAAAAAGTGAAATTAATTTTTTTCGATTTTGGGCAAATTTAACATTGGGGTGTTATGGGGAGGTAAACTGAAATTTTTTTTAAATCGATTTTTTGGCCCCGTGTGCGGTGATACTATCCAATAGGGACCCCCAGAAGACATTTCCGTCCATTTTGGGTCGAAAAAGTGAAATTAATTTTTTTCGATTTTGGGCAAATTTAACATTGGGCTCTTATGGGGAGGCAAACTTAAATTTTTTAAAATTGAATTTTTGGCCCCGCGGGCGTTGATACTATCCAATAGGACCCCCAGAAGACATTTCCGTCGATTTTGGGTCGAAAAAGTTGAATTAATTTTTTCCGATTTTGGCCAAATTTAACGTTGGGCTCTTATGGGGAGGTAAACTGAAATTTTTTTAAAATCGAATTTTCGTCCCCGTGTGCGGTAATACTATGCAATAGTAACCGCCCGAAGACATTTCCGTCGATTTTGGGTCGAAAAAGTCGAATTAATTTTTTCCGATTTTGGCCAAATTTAACGTTGGGCTCTTATGGGGAGGCAAACTTAAATTTTTCAAAATTGAATTTTTGGCCCCGTGTGCGTTGATACTATCCAATAGGAACCCCCAGAAGACATTTCCGTCGATTTGGGGTCGAAAAAGTCGAATTAATTTTTTTCCATCTTGGCCAAATTTAACTTTGGTGTGTTCTAGGGAGGCAAACTTAAATTTTTTAAAATTGAATTTTTGCCCCCGTGTGCGTTGATACTATCCAATGGCAACCCACGGAAGACATTTTCGTCGATTTTGGGTCCAAAAAGTCGAATTAATTTTTTTCCATGTTGGCCAAATTTAACTTTGGTGTGTTATGGGGAGGCAAACTTAAATTTTTAAAAATTGAATTTTTGGCGCCGTGTGCGTTGATACGATGCAATAGGAACCCCCAGAAGACATTTCCGTCGATTTTGGGTCGCAAAAGTCGAATTAATTTTTTTCGATTTTGGCCCAATTTAACGTTGGGCTCTTGTGGGGAGGCAAACTTAGATTTTTTAAAATTGAATTTTTGGCCCCGTGTACGTTGATACTATCCAATAGGGACCCCCAGAAGACATTTCCGTCGATTTTGGGTCGAAAAAGTCAAATTAATTTTTTTCGATTTTGGCCAAATTTAACATCGGGGTGTTATGCTTAGGCAAACTCAAATTTTTTAAAATCGAATTTTTGGCCGCGTATGCGTTGATACTATCCAACAGGAACCCCCAGAAGACATTTCCGTTGATTTTGGATCAAAAAGTCGAATCAACTTTTTTCGATTTTGGCCAGATTTAACATTAGGCTCTTATGGGGAGGCAAACTTAAATTTTTAAAAATTGAATTTTCGGCCCCGTGTGCGTTGATACTATCCAATAGGAACGCCCAGAAGACATTTCCGTCGATTTTGGGTCGAAAAAGTCAAATTAATTTTTTTCGATTTTGGCCAAATTTAACATCGGGGTGTTATGCTTAGGCAAACTTAATTTTTTTAAAATCGAATTTTTGGCCGCGTATGCGTTGATACTATCCAATAGGAACGCCCAGAAAACATTTCCGTCGATTTTGGGTAGAAAAAGTCGAATTAATTTTTTTCGATTTCGTCCAAATTTAACATTGGGCTGTTATGGGAAGGGAAACTTAAATTTTTTAAAATTGAATTTTTGGCCCCGTGTGCGTTGATACTATCCAATAGGAACCCCCAGAAGACATTTCCGTCGATTTTGGGTCGAAAAAGTCGAATTAATTTTTTCCGATTTTGGCCAAACTTAACGTTGGGCTCTTATGGGGAGGCAAACTTAAATTTTTTAAAATTGAATTTTTGGCCCCGTGTGCATTGATACTATCCAATAGGAACCCACGGAAGACATTTCCGTCGATTTTGGATCCAAAAAGTCGAATTAATTTTTTCCGATTTTGGCCAAATTTAACGTTGGGCTCTTATGGGGAGGCAAACTTAAATTTTTCAAAATTGAATTTTTGGCCCCGTGTGCGTTGATACTATCCAATAGGAACCCCCAGAAGACATTTCCGTCGATTTGGGGTCGACAAAGTCGAATTAATTTTTTCCGATTTTGGCCAAATTTAACGTTGGGCTCTTATGGGGAGGTAAACTTAAATTTTTTTAAATGGATTTTTTGGCCCCGTGTGCGTTGATACTATCCAACAATAACCCCCACAAGACATTTCCGTTGGTTTTGGGTCGAAAAAGTCGAATTAATTTTTTGCGATTTTGGCCAAATTTAACTTTGATGTGTTATGGGGAGGCAAACTTAAATTTTTTAAAATTGAATTTTTGGCTCTGTGTGCGTTGATACTATCCAACAGAAATCCCCAGAAGACATTTCCGTTGAGTTCGGGTCGAAAAAGTGAAATTAATCTTTTTTGATTTTCGCCAAACTTACCGTTGTGCTCTTATGGGGAGATAAACTTATATTTTTTTAAATGGATTTTTTGGCGCCGTGTGCGTTGATACTATCCAATAGGGACCCCCAGAAGGCATTTCCGTCGATTTCGAGTCGAAAACGTCCAACCAATTTTTTTCGATTTTGTCCAAATTTAACATTGGGGTGTTCTAGGGAGGCAAACTTAACTTTTTTAAAATTGAATTTTTGGCCGCGTGTGCGTTGATACTATCCAACAGGAACCCCCAGAAGACATTTCCGTCGATTTTGGGTCGAAAAAGTCGAATTAATTTTTTTGGATTTTGGCCACATTTAAACCCCCAGAAAACATTTCCGTCGATTTTGGGTCGAAAAAGTAGAATTATTTTTTTTCGATTTTGTCCAAATTTAACATTGGGGTGTTATGGGGAGGCAAACTTAACTTTTTTAAAATTGATTTTTTGGCCCCGTGTGCGTTGATACTATCCAACAGGAACCCCCAGAAGACATTTCCGTCGATTTTGGGTCGAAAACGGGAAATCAATTTTTTTCGATTGTGGCCAAACTTAACGTTGGGCTCTTATGGGGAGGTAAACTGAAAATTTTTTAAAATCGAATTTTTGGCCCCGTGTGCGTTGATACTGTGCAATAGGAACCCCCAGAAGACATTTCCGTTGAGTTTGGGTCGAAAAAGTCAAATTAATTTTTTTCGATTTTGGCCAAATTTAACATCGGGCGCTTGTGGGTAGGCAAACTTAAATTTCTTAAAATTGAAGTTTTGGCGCCGTGTGCGTTGATACTATCCAACAGGAACCCCAGAAGACATTTCCGTCGATTTTGGGTCGAAAAAGTCGAATTAATTTTTTTCGATTTTGGCCAAATTTAACATTGGGCTCTTATGGGGAGGCAAACTTAAATTTTTTAAAATTGAATTTTTGGCCCCGTGTGCGTTGATACTATCCAATAGGAATCCCGAGAAGACATTTCCGTCGATTTTGGGTCGAAAAAGTCGAATTAATTTTTTTCGATTTTGGCCAAATTTAACATTGGGCTCTTATGGGGAGGCAAACTTAAATTTTTTAAAATTGAATTTTTGGCCCCGTGTGCGTTGATACTATCCAATAGGAACCCCAAGAAGGCATTTCCGTCGATTTCGGGTCGAAAACGTCCAATTAATTTTTTTCGATTTTGTCCAAATTTAACATTGGGCTCTTATGGGGAGGCAAACTTAAATTTTTCAAAATACAATTTTTGGCGCCGTGTGCGTTGATACTATCTAACAGGAACCCCCAGAAGACATTTCCGTTGGTTTTGAGCCAAAAAAGTCGACTTAATTTTTTTCGTTTTTGGCCAAATTTAACTTTGGGGTGTTATGGGGAGGCAAACTTAAATTTCTTAAAATTGAATTTTTGGCCCCGTGTGCGTTGATACTATCCAACAGGAACCCCCAGACGACATTTCCGTCGATTTGAGGTCGAAAAAGTCGAATTAATTTTTTTGGATTTTGCCCAAATTTAAACCCCCAGAAGACATTTCCGTCGATTTTGGGTCGAAAAAGTGAAATTATTTTTTTTCGATGTTGTCCAAATTTCACATTGGGGTGTTACGGGGAGGCAAACTTAGATTTTTTAAAATTGAATTTTCGGCCCCGTGTACGTTGATACTATCCAATAGCGACCCCCAGAAGGCATTTCCGTCGATTTCGGGTCGAAAACGTCCAATTAATTTTTTCCGATTTTGGCCAAATTTAACGTTGGGATCTTATGGGGAGGCAAACTTAAATTGTTTAAAATTGATTTTTTGGCCCCGTGTGCGTTGATACTATCCAATAGGAACCCACGGAAGACATTTCCGTCGATCTGGGGTCGAAAAAGCGGAATTAATTTTTTTGGGTTTTGGCCAAATTTAAACCCCCAGAAGACATTTCCGGCGATTTTGGGTCGGAAAAGGGAAATTAATTTTTTTCGATTGTGGCCAAATTTAACTTCGGTGTGTTATGGGGAGGCAAACTTAAATTTTTTAAAATTGAATTTTTGGCCCCGTGTGCGTTGATACTATCCAATAGGAACCCCCAGAAGACATTTCCGTCGATTTTGGGTCGAAAAAGACGAATTAATTTTTTTCGATTTTGTCCAAATTTAACATTGGGCTCTTATGGGGAGGCAAACTTAAATTTTTTTAAATTGAATTTTTGGCGCCGTGTGCGTTGATACTACCCAACAGGGAACCCCAGAAGGCATTTCCGTTGCTTTTGGGTCGAAAAAGTCGAATTAATTTTTTCCGATTTTGGCCAAATTTAACATTGGGCTCTTATGGGGAGGCAAACTTAAATTTTTTAAAATTGAATTTTTGGCCCCGTGTGCGTTGATACTATCCAATAGGAACCCCAAGAAGGCATTTCCGTCGATTTCGGGTCGAAAACGTCCAATTAATTTTTTTCGATTTTGTCCAAATTTAACATTGGGCTCTTATGGGGAGGCAAACTTAAATTTTTCAAAATACAATTTTTGGCGCCGTGTGCGTTGATACTATCTAACAGGAACCCCCAGAAGACATTTCCGTTGGTTTTGAGCCAAAAAAGTCGACTTAATTTTTTTCGTTTTTGGCCAAATTTAACTTTGGGGTGTTATGGGGAGGCAAACTTAAATTTCTTAAAATTGAATTTTTGGCCCCGTGTGCGTTGATACTATCCAACAGGAACCCCCAGACGACATTTCCGTCGATTTGAGGTCGAAAAAGTCGAATTAATTTTTTTGGATTTTGCCCAAATTTAAACCCCCAGAAGACATTTCCGTCGATTTTGGGTCGAAAAAGTGAAATTATTTTTTTTCGATGTTGTCCAAATTTCACATTGGGGTGTTACGGGGAGGCAAACTTAGATTTTTTAAAATTGAATTTTCGGCCCCGTGTACGTTGATACTATCCAATAGCGACCCCCAGAAGGCATTTCCGTCGATTTCGGGTCGAAAACGTCCAATTAATTTTTTCCGATTTTGGCCAAATTTAACGTTGGGATCTTATGGGGAGGCAAACTTAAATTGTTTAAAATTGATTTTTTGGCCCCGTGTGCGTTGATACTATCCAATAGGAACCCACGGAAGACATTTCCGTCGATCTGGGGTCGAAAAAGCGGAATTAATTTTTTTGGGTTTTGGCCAAATTTAAACCCCCAGAAGACATTTCCGGCGATTTTGGGTCGGAAAAGGGAAATTAATTTTTTTCGATTGTGGCCAAATTTAACTTCGGTGTGTTATGGGGAGGCAAACTTAAATTTTTTAAAATTGAATTTTTGGCCCCGTGTGCGTTGATACTATCCAATAGGAACCCCCAGAAGACATTTCCGTCGATTTTGGGTCGAAAAAGACGAATTAATTTTTTTCGATTTTGTCCAAATTTAACATTGGGCTCTTATGGGGAGGCAAACTTAAATTTTTTTAAATTGAATTTTTGGCGCCGTGTGCGTTGATACTACCCAACAGGGAACCCCAGAAGGCATTTCCGTTGCTTTTGGGTCGAAAAAGTCGAATTAATTTTTTCCGATTTTGGCCAAATTTAACATTGGGCTCTTATGGGGAGGCAAACTTAAATTTTTTAAAATTGAATTTTTGGCCCCGTGTGCGTTGATACTATCCAATAGGAACCCCAAGAAGGCATTTCCGTCGATTTCGGGTCGAAAACGTCCAATTAATTTTTTTCGATTTTGTCCAAATTTAACATTGGGCTCTTATGGGGAGGCAAACTTAAATTTTTCAAAATACAATTTTTGGCGCCGTGTGCGTTGATACTATCTAACAGGAACCCCCAGAAGACATTTCCGTTGGTTTTGAGCCAAAAAAGTCGACTTAATTTTTTTCGTTTTTGGCCAAATTTAACTTTGGGGTGTTATGGGGAGGCAAACTTAAATTTCTTAAAATTGAATTTTTGGCCCCGTGTGCGTTGATACTATCCAACAGGAACCCCCAGACGACATTTCCGTCGATTTGAGGTCGAAAAAGTCGAATTAATTTTTTTGGATTTTGCCCAAATTTAAACCCCCAGAAGACATTTCCGTCGATTTTGGGTCGAAAAAGTGAAATTATTTTTTTTCGATGTTGTCCAAATTTCACATTGGGGTGTTACGGGGAGGCAAACTTAGATTTTTTAAAATTGAATTTTCGGCCCCGTGTACGTTGATACTATCCAATAGCGACCCCCAGAAGGCATTTCCGTCGATTTCGGGTCGAAAACGTCCAATTAATTTTTTCCGATTTTGGCCAAATTTAACGTTGGGATCTTATGGGGAGGCAAACTTAAATTGTTTAAAATTGATTTTTTGGCCCCGTGTGCGTTGATACTATCCAATAGGAACCCACGGAAGACATTTCCGTCGATCTGGGGTCGAAAAAGCGGAATTAATTTTTTTGGGTTTTGGCCAAATTTAAACCCCCAGAAGACATTTCCGGCGATTTTGGGTCGGAAAAGGGAAATTAATTTTTTTCGATTGTGGCCAAATTTAACTTCGGTGTGTTATGGGGAGGCAAACTTAAATTTTTTAAAATTGAATTTTTGGCCCCGTGTGCGTTGATACTATCCAATAGGAACCCCCAGAAGACATTTCCGTCGATTTTGGGTCGAAAAAGACGAATTAATTTTTTTCGATTTTGTCCAAATTTAACATTGGGGTGTTATGGGGAGGCAAACTTAAATTTTTTTAAATTGAATTTTTGGCGCCGTGTGCGTTGATACTACCCAACAGGGAACCCCAGAAGGCATTTCCGTTGCTTTTGGGTCGAAAAAGTCGAATTAATTTTTTCCGATTTTGGCCAAATTTAACATTGGGCTCTTATGGGGAGGCAAACTTAAATTTTTTAAAATGGAATTTTTGGCCCCGTGTGCGTTGATACTATCCAACAGGAACCTCCAGACGACATTTCCGTCGATTTTGGGTCGGAAAAGGGAAATTAATTTTTTTCGATTTTGGCCAAATTTAACGTTGGGATCTTATGGGGAGGCAAACTTAAATTTTTGGCGCCGTGTGCATTGATACTATCCAATAGGAACCCACGGAAGACATTTCCGTCGATTTTGGGTCGAAAAAGACGAATTAATTTTTTTCGATTTTGTCCAAATTTAACATTGGGCTCTTATGGGGAGGCAAACTTAAATTTTTTTAAATTGAATTTTTGGCGCCGTGTGCGTTGATACTACCCAACAGGGAACCCCAGAAGGCATTTCCGTTGCTTTTGGGTCGAAAAAGTCGAATTAATTTTTTCCGATTTTGGCCAAATTTAACATTGGGCTCTTATGGGGAGGCAAACTTAAATTTTTTAAAATTGAATTTTTGGCCCCGTGTGCGTTGATACTATCCAATAGGAACCCCAAGAAGGCATTTCCGTCGATTTCGGGTCGAAAACGTCCAATTAATTTTTTTCGATTTTGTCCAAATTTAACATTGGGCTCTTATGGGGAGGCAAACTTAAATTTTTCAAAATACAATTTTTGGCGCCGTGTGCGTTGATACTATCTAACAGGAACCCCCAGAAGACATTTCCGTTGGTTTTGAGCCAAAAAAGTCGACTTAATTTTTTTCGTTTTTGGCCAAATTTAACTTTGGGGTGTTATGGGGAGGCAAACTTAAATTTCTTAAAATTGAATTTTTGGCCCCGTGTGCGTTGATACTATCCAACAGGAACCCCCAGACGACATTTCCGTCGATTTGAGGTCGAAAAAGTCGAATTAATTTTTTTGGATTTTGCCCAAATTTAAACCCCCAGAAGACATTTCCGTCGATTTTGGGTCGAAAAAGTGAAATTATTTTTTTTCGATGTTGTCCAAATTTCACATTGGGGTGTTACGGGGAGGCAAACTTAGATTTTTTAAAATTGAATTTTCGGCCCCGTGTACGTTGATACTATCCAATAGCGACCCCCAGAAGGCATTTCCGTCGATTTCGGGTCGAAAACGTCCAATTAATTTTTTCCGATTTTGGCCAAATTTAACGTTGGGATCTTATGGGGAGGCAAACTTAAATTGTTTAAAATTGATTTTTTGGCCCCGTGTGCGTTGATACTATCCAATAGGAACCCACGGAAGACATTTCCGTCGATCTGGGGTCGAAAAAGCGGAATTAATTTTTTTGGGTTTTGGCCAAATTTAAACCCCCAGAAGACATTTCCGTCGATTTTGGGTCGAAAAAGACGAATTAATTTTTTTCGATTTTGTCCAAATTTAACATTGGGGTGTTATGGGGAGGCAAACTTAAATTTTTTTAAATTGAATTTTTGGCGCCGTGTGCGTTGATACTACCCAACAGGGAACCCCAGAAGGCATTTCCGTTGCTTTTGGGTCGAAAAAGTCGAATTAATTTTTTCCGATTTTGGCCAAATTTAACATTGGGCTCTTATGGGGAGGCAAACTTAAATTTTTTAAAATGGAATTTTTGGCCCCGTGTGCGTTGATACTATCCAACAGGAACCTCCAGACGACATTTCCGTCGATTTTGGGTCGGAAAAGGGAAATTAATTTTTTTCGATTTTGGCCAAATTTAACGTTGGGATCTTATGGGGAGGCAAACTTAAATTTTTGGCGCCGTGTGCATTGATACTATCCAATAGGAACCCACGGAAGACATTTCCGTCGATTTTGGGTCGAAAAAGTCGAATTAATTTTTTCCGATTTTGGCCAAATTTAACGTTGGGCTCTTATGGGGAGGCAAACTTAAATTTTTTAAAATTGAGTTTTGGGCCCCGTATGCGTCGATACTATCCAATAGGAACCCCCAGAAGACATTTCCGTCGATTTTGGGTCGAAAAAGGGAAATTATTTTTTTTCGATTGTGGCCAAACTTAACGTTGGGCTCTTATTATGATTGAGTGTTGGCTTATACGGTCCCTACCTCACAAGTATGAGGATTTTATCATATATAGATATACTTTAAGAGTATATCTATTCCTGAGAGAGCATTACAATTGCGCAATGTTTCGCTCTCAGTTTTTAATTAATTGAAAAATTTTCAATTAATTAATACTTATATGAAAAAATCCAATCTGCACAAATCAGAAAAAAGGAATGCTCGAAGCGATCGACCGGGATTCGAACCCGGGTCTTCCCACTATCCGGGTGGTTGCTTTGCACCGCTAAGCTATCGAGACTTGACTTGACTTGAAAATTGTTTATTAACATTTGTCATATATACATACTATATACAGTATTAATATCTTAAGTGCTACGTTCTAGATCACCAGCCGTTGGCTTTATATCTAATTTGAAAGAAGTGTAACCTAATTTTTCATTATTACAGATATTTGTGGTTATTTACATGATGACTCGATATAAGGAAAAATGACTTCTAAAAAACCTTATAAGTAATGGGTGCATGAGGGGGGGGAGAGAAAAGGATATATGGAAAGGTGGGACAAAACAGGTGGTCAGCGGGACCAATTGGATTTTATGTCAATATTGATGTTTTGGAGCTGGGGATTAGGATGGGATTGTAGCTTAAATTTAAATGTCTCATTTATTCTATCCATAAATTCGCCTATGGTTGTCATGCCGAGCGTTTCGTGTATTTCCACAATAGTCGTTCTTCTTTTAAAATTTCCTATTATTCGTAGGAATTTATTTTGAATCACTTGAAGATGATTCAAGTGCATTTTCGCTGCATTGTGCCAGGCAGGACAACCATAGGTGATAATGGGCCTAATTAACCCTTTGTAGAGAGTAAGTTTGAGGGATTGACTGAGCGCGGGTGATTTTAGCAAATTATACAATCTTACTAGGATAACTTTAGTCTTGACCTTGATTTCAGATATATGCTTTTTCCACAGGAGTTTGGAATTGATGTGTAAGCCTAAATACTTTACAGAGTCGGTTGGTGTGATCTTATCGCTACGAATAGTTAAGGTCGGCTTGGCCTTGGAGCTAGTAAATAAGATTGCTTCTGTTTTAGCAGCATTCACCTGACTTTTCCATTTCATTAATTCACTGATTGTGAGAGAAGCAGCATTTTCTATTCTTCTAATAGCTTTGTTTATCGATTTGCTAGCTGAGTACAAGGCAATGTCATCAGCATAGCCTGCAATGGATACATTTCTCGGAATTCTACTAAAAACAGAAGCAATGTACAAGTTGAATAAAACAGGCGAGAGAATAGACCCTTGTGGGACTCCCGCGACAATTTCTATTTTATTCGAAAACGAAGTTTCGACTCGAACTCGGATATATCTATTTGAGAGATATGATAGTAAAATTTTACATAGATATTTAGGGACATTTAATCCTTCGAGTTTGTATATAAGGCCTGTGGGCCAAACACAATCAAAGGCCTTCTCGCTGTCCAGGAGAAGAAGAACGGTATCTTCTTTCCGGTCTTTCGCGGATTTTATATCATTCGTAATTCTAACCAGCTGGTGGCAGGTCGAGTGTTCTGATCGAAAACCAAATTGATTGATAGGCATTAGTTGTAACTCTTCTATGGGTTTTTTGAGACGAGCTAAAATTATTCGCTCAAAGAGTTTAGCCAATGCCGGTAGGAGGCTGATAGGCCTATAGCTCACCGGATGCGAAGGGGGCTTACCGGGCTTTAGAATCGGAATGACCACCGCTCCTTTCCAGAGTTCCGGGAAATATTGTCTGAGGAGGCATGCATTGTATATCTTTCTTAGTAAACTTATTGCTTTAATTGGGAGGTTTTTTAGTGCTATATTGGGAATATTATCCACACCCGGGGCAGATTTATTTTTTAGTTTTTTGATAGCGGAAGTGATTTCACGGGGATTTGTGAGGAATTTTATGGGAGTTTCGATAGGGGCTTTGAGGATAGTCTTTCTCACATGACCTGTGAGTTGTTGTTCAAAGGATTTGTTGCCTCGGGAGGCCGATATTTCGTGTATTTGTGCGTAGTGTCTGCAGAGTGTATTTGCCTTGTCGTCGTCTTCTGTGTGGAGTGTGTTGTTTGACTTTAGTGTGGGGATTTTTCGTTTACCGGTATTATTAAAATATTTTGCTACGCGCCAAATAGAGTGATCTTTTAAGTTTATGTTTCTGAGTTTGTTGTCCCAAGATGATTGTTTCCATTCGGTTAATTTAAGTCTGATTTCTTTTATCAGCTGATTGAGTTCGGATTTAAGGTAGCGATTTCGGGTTTTTTACCATCTTGACCTAATGTAATTTTTTAGCTTTATTAATGAAGCTATTTCGGGTGGGATAGGAGTGTGGGTGGATTTGGTTGAGCGTTTGGGAGTGGAGGAATCCAGGGCTGTTTGAATGACTTGGGTGAAATGTGTTATGTGTTGATCTATTGCTTCAGTGTTGTTACAAGTAGGGTTTGGTGTAGAAATCTCATCATTTAAGGTATCCTTGAATTTATTCCAGTCGGTTTTCGCGTAGTTTAAAATTTTTGATGATTCTGGTGAGGTCGGTCGGCCAAATAGGGAGAAAACCAATGGTAGGTGATCGGATGGAGATTCGGCAAGTGTGGTGAAGTTATTAATGGTAGAGATGTTGTTTGTTAATAAAAGGTCAATAGTACTAGGATTGTTTGAATTATGAGGGTAGTGTGTAGGAACGTCTGGAAAGAGCAGATTAATTTTTTGTTCCGTCAAAAAATTTGAGAGAATCTTACCTGATTCGTTTGGCCTAGCAGAGGTCCAAGCAGTGTCCTTCGCATTGAAGTCTCCAACAATAATTGTTGGAGTACTATCGGAAAATAGGTGCCTCAATCGGTTTGTATCTATTGAGACATCCGGTGGATCGTAGATCGAGTAGATCTTCGTTTTTTTATTGTTTACTTGGACCTCTACTCCCACGTATTCGGTGAGCGCCAGGAGATCATGCGGAAGAGTTCTATGTGACAAGGTTTTGTGGATCGCCACCGCAACACCACCACCTGCTTTGGCCGTTCTGTCTTCCCTGATCAGCGAGAAGTCTGGGAAGTTAATTTTCTTCGTTTTGCTGTTTAACTTAGTCTCTGAAATCAAACAAATTTTGATGTTATTTCTGTGGACGATGTGTAATTACTCGTCCAGATTAGGCTTGAGCGCAAAAATATTAATTGCTAATATGTTGGTTATGTTTGCTGGGGAATCGTAGGTGTGTTTGAGGAGGGTAAGAACAGGTGGACATAGGATGCGATGATTGTGATCCTATCAATTGGTGTAAGGGCTGTTTGGAGTTTAGAGCTCATCTCTTTTAGCTCTGAAAGGATTTCGGGAATTCTAAGGGTTGTTAGCTCGTCAAGGACTTGCTTTGCTGTAATTACATAGTTTATAGTTCTACTTAAATGAGATTCGGGAACATGTGTTTCCATTGGGATGGTCCTAGGTTCAGCAGTGGGTGCGATAAGATTCCTTCTCGAGGTTTCCACCGTCGGGAAGAAGGAAGCGTAGGTGGGCCTGGACGTGTTGGCAGTAGAACTCGGAGTTGGCACTGGGACTGCAGGAGACTGGAGGGACTGGATGTTCCTTTCCAGATTCTGGATCGTGGCCGAGTGAGGTGTAGTGGGCAATTCCAGTGGCGCTATGCTGGGCCTGGCCGATTGAGCTCGTTTTTTCTGAGTTTCCATGAATTTTAGGCGCATGGAACACTCTCTATAGCTGGCCGTGTGGGCTAGTCCGCAGTTCGCGCACTTGAGAGTTTTCGAAGTGCAGGCTTTGACGTCATGATTTGACGCACACTTTACACATCTGGGGTTCAGGTTGCAGTGTTGGCTTGCATGGCCGAACCGTTGGCACCTGAAACACTGGGTCGGTTGCTCGGATTTCACAAATTTTTCTATCCTGTATGTGTGATAGAAAATAGTTTTAATAGCAGCAAAGCTGCTCAAGGTTACTTCAGGGCCAACCGTGATTGCGAAGATCGGGAGAGGCCTGTTTTCTTTAATATTTCCGTCTTTATTTACTTTCACGAACTGGCGAACGGAAAGTACGTTAATGCCTTGATTTGATAATTCGGCTTGAATTTCGGCTTCCGAGAAACTGCTGGGAAGCCCTTTCAAAATAAATTTCTTCGGTCTTTCACTTTTAAGGCCGTAGGTGAAAAAATTAAGGTTTTGCCTTTTCAGGATACTTGCGATTTTGTTGTAATCGTCGGTCGTTTGTAGGTGGACGATCGTGGTACTTCCATTAAACTTCATCCTGAAGTTTTTATCCGAGGCATTGACTTGCAGGAAATTTATTAACTTTTTGGTCTCCAATTTGTCGTTTTCAACGATGATTGGAGGCACTGAGGTTTTTTTTTGAGCGTCTTGAGGCCCATCAGAAGAGTTCGGAGGATTGTTGGGGCGGGCTGGTTCAGAGCTCGCGCTGTTTGACCGTTTCATAACGGTTTTTTTTGTTTTTTTTGGGTCTTCCATCGGAGGACTCGTTTTGGCTTTCCTTTTGGGAGCCAAGGGAATTTTGAGGTTTTTTAGATTTGACACTTTTGTGCCAAAACTTTTACTCGATTTAAAATTTCAATGTACTAGAAGCACGGTACGTTTGAAATTTGTAATTCGTAGGGAGCGGTAGACATGCGTCCGCACGACACCGACTCAAAACAAATACTGAAGCTATGGAGACCTTCCTACATTCGCAATTTTCCGACTTAAGCACATTGAATTTCTTACATCAGTTTTCAGCCATCATTTTATATTCTAGAACTTGTTTTTGACCGGTGGTGTTTATTATGATTGAGTGGTGGCTTATACGGTCCCTACCTCACAAGTATGAGGATTTTATCATATATAGATATACTTTAAGAGTATATCTATTCCTGAGAGAGCATTACAATTGCGCAATGTTTCGCTCTCAGTTTTTAATTAATTGAAAAATTTTCAATTAATTAATACTTATATGAAAAAATCCAATCTGCACAAATCAGAAAAAAGGAATGCTCGAAGCGATCGACCGGGATTCGAACCCGGGTCTTCCCACTATCTCTGTTGGCTCTTATGGGGAGGCAAACTTAAATTTTCTTTATAGGGACCCCCAGAAGGCATTTCCGTCGATTTCGGGTCGAAAACATCCAACTAATTTGTTTCGATTTTGTCCAAATTTAACATTGGGGTGTTATGGGGAGGCAAACTTAAATTTTTTAAAATTGAATTTTTGGCGCCGTGTGCGTTGATACTATACAACAGGAACCCCTAGAAGACATTTCCGTTGATTTTGGGTCGAAAAAGTCGAATCAACTTTTTCGATTTTGGCCAAATTTAACATTGGGCTCTTATGGGGAGGCAAACTGAAATTTTTTAACACTGAATTTTTGGTGCCGTGTGCGTTGATACTATCCAACAGGAACCCCCAGAAGACATTTCCGTTGGTTTTCAGTCGAAAAAGTCGACTTAATTTTTTTCGATTTTGGCCAAATTTAACTTTGGGGTGTTCTAGGGAGGCAAACTTAAATTTTTTAAAATTGAATTTTTGGCGCCGTGTGCGTTGATAGTATCCAACAGGAAGCCCCAGAAGACATTTCCGTTGATTTTGGGTCAAAAAGTCGACTTAATTTTTTCCGATTTTTGCCAAATTTAACATTGGGCTCTTATGGGGAGGCAAACTTAAATTTTTTTAAATTGAATTTTTGCCCCGTGTGCGCTGACTCTATCCAATAGGAATCCCCAGAAGACATTTCCGTCGAGTTTGGGTCGAAAAAGTCAAATGATTTTTTTTCGATTTTGGCCAAATTTCACATTTGGCTCTTATGGGGAGGCAAACTTCAATTTTTCAAAATTGAATTTTTGGCCCCGTGTGCGTTGATACTATCCAATAGGGACCCCCAGAAGGCATTTCCGTCGATTTCGAGTCGAAAACGTCCAACCAATTTTTTTCGATTTTGTCCAAATTTAACATTGGGGTGTTCTAGGGAGGCAAACTTAACTTTTTTAAAATTGAATTTTTGGCCGCGTGTGCGTTGATACTATCCAACAGGAACCCCCAGAAGACATTTCCGTCGATTTTGGGTCGAAAAAGTCGAAATAATTTTTTTGGATTTTGGCCACATTTAACATTGGGCTCTTATGGGGAGGCAAACTTAAATTTTTTAAAATTCAATTTTTGGCCCCGTGTGCGGTGATACTATCCAATAGGAACCCCCAGAAGACATTTCCGTCGATTTTGGGTCGAAAAAGTCGAATTAATTTTTTTCGATTTTGTCCAAATTTAACATTGGGGTGTTATGGGGAGGCAAACTTAAATTTTTTAAAATTGAATTTTTTGCCCCGTGTGCGGTGATAGTATCCAATAGGAACCCCCAGAAGACATTTCCGTCGATTTGGCCTCGAAAAAGTCGAATTCATTTTTTTGGATTTTGGCCACATTTAAACCCCCAGAAGACATTTCCGTCGATTTTGGGTCGAAAAAGTCAAATTAATTTTTTTCGATTTTGGCCAAATTTCAAATTTGGCTCTTATGGGGAGGCAAAGTTTAATTTTTTACAATTGAATTTTCGGCTCCGTGTGCGTTGATCCTATCCAACAGGGAACCCCAGAAGGCATTTCCGTTGCTTTTGGGTCGAAAAAGTCGAATCAACTTTTTCGATTTTGGCCAAATTTAACATTGGGCTCTTGTGGATAGGCAAACTTAAATTTCTTAAAATTGAATTTTTGGCGCCGTGTGCGTTGATACTATACAACAGGAACCCCTAGAAGACATTTCCGTTGATTTTGGGTCGAAAAAGTCGAATCAACTTTTTCGATTTTGGCCAAATTTAACATTGGGCTCTTATGGGGAGGCAAACTGAAATTTTTTAACACTGAATTTTTGGTGCCGTGTGCGTTGATACTATCCAACAGGAACCCCCAGAAGACATTTCCGTTGGTTTTCAGTCGAAAAAGTCGACTTAATTTTTTTCGATTTTGGCCAAATTTAACTTTGGGGTGTTCTAGGGAGGCAAACTTAAATTTTTTAAAATTGAATTTTTGGCGCCGTGTGCGTTGATAGTATCCAACAGGAACCCCCAGAAGACATTTCCGTTGATTTTGGGTCAAAAAGTCGACTTAATTTTTTCCGATTTTTGCCAAATTTAACATTGGGCTCTTATGGGGAGGCAAACTTAAATTTTTTTAAATTGAATTTTTGCCCCGTGTGCGCTGATACTATCCAATAGGAACCCCCAGAAGACATTTCCGTCGAGTTTGGGTCGAAAAAGTCAAATGATTTTTTTTCGATTTTGGCCAAATTTCACATTTGGCTCTTATGGGGAGGCAAACTTCAATTTTTCAAAATTGAATTTTTGGCCCCGTGTGCGTTGATACTATCCAATAGGGACCCCCAGAAGGCATTTCCGTCGATTTCGAGTCGAAAACGTCCAACCAATTTTTTTCGATTTTGTCCAAATTTAACATTGGGGTGTTCTAGGGAGGCAAACTTAACTTTTTTAAAATTGAATTTTTGGCCGCGTGTGCGTTGATACTATCCAACAGGAACCCCCAGAAGACATTTCCGTCGATTTTGGGTCGAAAAAGTCGAAATAATTTTTTTGGATTTTGGCCACATTTAACATTGGGCTCTTATGGGGAGGCAAACTTAAATTTTTTAAAATTCAATTTTTGGCCCCGTGTGCGGTGATACTATCCAATAGGAACCCCCAGAAGACATTTCCGTCGATTTTGGGTCGAAAAAGTCGAATTAATTTTTTTCGATTTTGTCCAAATTTAACATTGGGGTGTTATGGGGAGGCAAACTTAAATTTTTTAAAATTGAATTTTTTGCCCCGTGTGCGGTGATAGTATCCAATAGGAACCCCCAGAAGACATTTCCGTCGATTGGGCCTCGAAAAAGTCGAATTCATTTTTTTGGATTTTGGCCACATTTAAACCCCCAGAAGACATTTCCGTCGATTTTGGGTCGAAAAAGTCAAATTAATTTTTTTCGATTTTGGCCAAATTTCAAATTTGGCTCTTATGGGGAGGCAAAGTTTAATTTTTTACAATTGAATTTTCGGCTCCGTGTGCGTTGATCCTATCCAACAGGGAACCCCAGAAGGCATTTCCGTTGCTTTTGGGTCGAAAAAGTCGAATCAACTTTTTCGATTTTGGCCAAATTTAACATTGGGCTCTTGTGGATAGGCAAACTTAAATTTCTTAAAATTGAATTTTTGGCGCCGTGTGCGTTGATACTATCCAACAGGAACCCCCAGAAGACATTTCCGTTGGTTTTCAGTCGAAAAAGTCGAATTAATTTTTTTCGATTTTGGCCAAATTTAACATTGGGCTCTTATGGGGAGGCAAACTTAAATTTTTTAAAATTCAATTTTTGGCCCCGTGGGCGTTGATACTATCCAATAGGAACCCCAGAAGACATTTCCGTCGATTTTGGGTCGAAAAAGTCGAATTATTTTTTTTGCATTTTGTCCAAATTTAACATTGGGGTAGTATGAGGAGGCAAACTTAAATTTTTTAAAATTGAATTTTTGGCCCCGTGTGCGTTGATACTATCCAATAGGAACCCCCAGAAGACATTTCCGTCGATTTTGGGTCGAAAAAGTCAAATTAATTTTTTTCGATTTTGGCCAAATTTAACATCGGGGTGTTATGCTTAGGCAAACTTAAATTTTTTAAAATCGAATTTTTGGCCGCGTATGCGTTGATACTATCCAACAGGAACCCCCAGAAGACATTTCCGTTGATTTTGGGTAGAAAAAGTCGAATTAATTTTTTTCGATTTCGTCCAAATTTAACGTTGGGCTCTTATGGGGAGGCAAACTTAAATTTTTTAAAATTGAGTTTTTGGCCCCATGTGCGTCGATACTATCCAATAGGAACGCCGAGAAGACATTTCCGTCGATTTTGGGTCGGAAAAGGGAAATGAATTTTTTTCGATTGTGGCCAAACTTAACGTTGGGCTCTTATGGGGAGGTAAACTGAAATTTTTTTAAAATCGAATTTTTAGCCCCGTATGCGTTGATACTATGCAATAGGAACCCCCTGAAGACATTTCCGTTGAGTTTGGGTCGGAAAAGTCAAAATAATTTTTTTCGACTTTGTCCAAATTTAACATTGGAGGGTTATGGCAAGGCAAACTTAAATTTTTAAAAATTGAATTTTTTGACCCGTATGCGTAGATACTATCCAACAGGGACCCCCAGAAGGCATTTCCGTCGAATTCGGGTCGAAAACGTCCAATTAATTTTTTTCGATTTAACATTAGGCTCTTATGGGGAGGCAAACTTAAATCTTTCAAAATTGAATTTTTGGCTCCGTGTGCGTTGATACTATCCAATAGGAACGCCCAGAAAACATTTCCGTCGATTTTGGGTCGAAAAAGTCGAATTAATTTTTTTCGATTTTGGCCAAATTTAACATTGGGCTCTTATGGGGAGGCAAACTTAAATTTTTTAAAATTGAATTTTTGGCCCCGTGTGCGTTGATACTATCCACTAGGAACGCCCAGAAAACATTTCCGTCGATTTTGGGTCGAAAAAGCCGAATTAATTTTTTTCGATTTTGTCCAAATTTAACATTGGGGTGTTATGGGGAGGCAAACTTAAATTTTTTAAAATTGAATTTTTGGCGCCGTGTGCGTTGATACTATCCAACAGGAACCCCCAGAAGACATTTCCGTTGGTTTTCAGTCGAAAAAGTCGAATTAATTTTTTTCGATTTTGGCCAAATTTAACATTGGGCTCTTATGGGGAGGCAAACTTAAATTTTTTAAAATTCAATTTTTGGCCCCGTGGGCGTCGATACTATCCAATAGGAACCCCCGAAGACATTTCCGTCGGTTTTGGGTCTAAAAAGTCGAATTATTTTTTTTGCATTTTGTCCAAATTTAACATTGGGGTAGTATGAGGAGGCAAACTTAAATTTTTTAAAATTGAATTTTTGGCCCCGTGTGCGTTGATACTATCCAATAGGAACCCCCAGAAGACATTTCCGTCGATTTTGGGTCGAAAAAGTGAAATTAATTTTTTTCGATTTTGGCCAAATTTAACATCGGGGTGTTATGCTTAGGCAAACTTAAATTTTTTAAAATCGAATTTTTGGCCGCGTATGCGTTGATACTATCCAATAGGAACGCCCAGATAACATTTCCGTCGATTTTGGGTAGAAAACGTCGAATTAATTTTTTTCGATTTCGTCCAAATTTAACATTGGGCTGTTATGGGAAGGGAAACTTAAATTTTTTAAAATTGAATTTTTGGCCCCGTGTGCATTGATACTATCCAATAGGAACCCACGGAAGACATTTCCGTCGATTTTGGGTCGAAAAAGTCGAATTAATTTTTTCCGATTTTGGCGAAATTTAACGTTGGGGTGTTATGGGGAGGCAAACTCAATTTTTTTAAAATTGAATTTTTGGCCCCGTGTGCGTTGATACTATCCAATAGGAACGCCCAGAAAACATTTCCGTCGATTTTGGGTCGAAAAAGTCGAATTAATTTTTTTCGATTTCGTCCAAATTTAACATTGGGGTGTTATGGGGAGGCAAACTTAATTTTTTTTAAATTGAATTTTTGGCCCCGTGTGCGTTGATACTATCCACTAGGAACCTCCAGAAGACATTTCCGTCGATTTGGGGTCGAAAAAGCCGAAGTAATTTTTTTGGATTTTGGCCAAATTTAAACGCCCAGAAGACATTTCCGGCGATTTTGGGTCGGAAAAGGGAAATTAATTTTTTTCGATTGCGGCCAAACTTAACGTTGGGCTCTTATGGGGAGGTAAACTGAAAATTTTTTAAAATCGCATTTTTGGCCCCGTGTGCGTTGATACTATGCAATAGGAACCCCCAGAAGACATTTCCGTTGAGTTTGGGTCGAAAAAGTCAAATTAATTTTTTTCGATTTTGTCCAAATTTAACATGGGAGGGTTATGGGGAGGCAAACTTAAATTTTTTTAAATTGAATTTTTAGCCCCGTGTGCGGTGATACTATCCAATAGGGGCCCCCAGAAGACATTTCCGTCGATTTTGGGTCGAAAAAGTGAAATTAATTTTTTTCGATTTTGGGCAAATTTAACATTGGGGTGTTATGGGGAGGCAAACTTAAATTTTTTAAAATTGAATTTTTGGCGTCGGGTGCGTTGATACTATGCAATAGGGACCCCCAGAAGACATTTCCGTCGATTTTGGGTCGAAAAAGTGAAATTAATTTTTTTCGATTTTGGGCAAATTTAACATTGGGCTCTTATGGGGAGGCAAACTTAAATTTTTTAAAATTGAATTTTTGGCCCCGTGTGCGTTGATACTATCCAATAGGAACACCCAGAAGACATTTCCGTCGATTTTGGGTCGGAAAAGGGAAATTAATTTTTTTCGATTGTGGCCAAACTTAACGTTGGGCTCTTATGGGGAGCCAAACTTAAATTTTTTAAAATTGAATTTTTGGCCCCGCGGGCGTTGATACTATCCAATAGGACCCCCAGAAGACATTTCCGTCGATTTTGGGTCGAAAAAGTTGAATTAATTTTTTCCGATTTTGGCCAAATTTAACGTTGGGCTCTTATGGGGAGGTAAACTGAAATTTTTTTAAAATCGAATTTTCATCCCCGTGTGCGGTAATACTATGCAATAGTAACCGCCCGAAGACATTTCCGTCGATTTTGGGTCGAAAAAGTCGAATTAATTTTTTCCGATTTTGGCCAAATTTAACGTTGGGCTCTTATGGGGAGGCAAACTTAAATTTTTCAAAATTGAATTTTTGGCCCCGTGTGCGTTGATACTATCCAATAGGAACCCCCAGAAGACATTTCCGTCGATTTGGGGTCGAAAAAGTCGAATTAATTTTTTTCCATCTTGGCCAAATTTAACTTTGGTGTGTTCTAGGGAGGCAAACTTAAATTTTTTAAAATTGAATTTTTGCCCCCGTGTGCGTTGATACTATCCAATGGGAACCCACGGAAGACATTTTCGTCGATTTTGAGTCCAAAAAGTCGAATTAATTTTTTTCCATGTTGGCCAAATTTAACTTTGGTGTGTTATGGGGAGGCAAACTTAAATTTTTAAAAATTGAATTTTTGGCGCCGTGTGCGTTGATACGATGCAATAGGAACCCCCAGAAGACATTTCCGTCGATTTTGGGTCGCAAAAGTCGAATTAATTTTTTTCGATTTTGGCCCAATTTAACGTTGGGCTCTTGTGGGGAGGCAAACTTAGATTTTTTAAAATTGAATTTTTGGCCCCGTGTACGTTGATACTATCCAATAGGGACCCCCAGAAGACATTTCCGTCGATTTTGGGTCGAAAAAGTCAAATTAATTTTTTTCGATTTTGGCCAAATTTAACATCGGGGTGTTATGCTTAGGCAAACTCAAATTTTTTAAAATCGAATTTTTGGCCGCGTATGCGTTGATACTATCCAACAGGAACCCCCAGAAGACATTTCCGTTGATTTTGGATCAAAAAGTCGAATCAACTTTTTTCGATTTTGGCCAGATTTAACATTAGGCTCTTATGGAGAGGCAAACTTAAATTTTTTAAAATTGAATTTTCGGCCCCGTGTGCGTTGATACTATCCAATAGGAACGCCCAGAAGACATTTCCGTCGATTTTGGGTCGAAAAAGTCAAATTAATTTTTTTCGATTTTGGCCAAATTTAACATCGGGGTGTTATGCTTAGGCAAACTTAATTTTTTTAAAATCGAATTTTTGGCCGCGTATGCGTTGATACTATCCAATAGGAACGCCCAGAAAACATTTCCGTCGATTTTGGGTAGAAAAAGTCGAATTAATTTTTTTCGATTTCGTCCAAATTTAACATTGGGCTGTTATGGGAAGGGAAACTTAAATTTTTTAAAATTGAATTTTTGGCCCCGTGTGCGTTGATACTATCCAATAGGAACCCCCAGAAGACATTTCCGTCGATTTTGGGTCGAAAAAGTCGAATTAATTTTTTCCGATTTTTGCCAAACTTAACGTTGGGCTCTTATGGGGAGGCAAACTTAAATTTTTTAAAATTGAATTTTTGGCCCCGTGTGCATTGATACTATCCAATAGGAACCCACGGAAGACATTTCCGTCGATTTTGGGTCGAAAAAGTCGAATTAATTTTTTCCGATTTTGGCCAAATTTAACGTTGGGCTCTTATGGGGAGGCAAACTTAAATTTTTCAAAATTGAATTTTTGGCCCCGTGTGCGTTGATACTATCCAATAGGAACCCCCAGAAGACATTTCTGTCGATTTGGGGTCGACAAAGTCGAATTAATTTTTTTCCATCTTGGCCAAATTTAACTTTGGTGTGTTCTAGGGAGGCAAACTTAAATTTTTTAAAATTGAATTTTTGGCCCCGTGTGCGTTGATACTATCCAATAGGAACCCACGGAAGACATTTTCGTCGATTTTGGGTCCAAAAAGTCGAATTAATTTTTTTCCATGTTGGCCAAATTTAACTTTGGTGTGTTCTAGGGAGGCAAACTTAAATTTTTTAAAATTGAATTTTTGGCCCCGTGTGCGTTGATACTATCCAATAGGAACCCCCAGAAGACATTTCCGTCGATTTTGGGTCGAAAAAGTCGAATTAATTTTTTCCGATTTTGGCCAAATTTAACGTTGGGCTCTTATGGGGAGGTAAACTTAAATTTTTTTAAATGGATTTTTTGGCCCCGTGTGCGTTGATACTATCCAACAATAACCCCCAGAAGACATTTCCGTTGGTTTTGGGTCGAAAAAGTCGAATTAATTTTTTGCGATTTTGGCCAAATTTAACTTTGATGTGTTATGGGGAGGCAAACTTAAATTTTTTAAAATTGAATTTTTGGCGCCGTGTGCGTTGATACTATCCAACAATAACCCCCAGAAGACATTTCCGTTGGTGTCGGGTCGAAAAAGTCGAATTAATTTTTTGCGATTTTGGCCAAATTTAACTTTGATGTGTTCTAGGGAGGCAAACTTAACTTTTTTAAAATTGAATTTTTGGCCGCGTGTGCGTTGATACTATCCAACAGGAACCCCCAGAAGACATTTCCGTCGATTTTGGGTCGAAAAAGTCGAATTAATTTTTTTGGATTTTGGCCACATTTAAACCCCCAGAAAACATTTCCGTCGATTTTGGGTCGAAAAAGTAGAATCAATTTTTTTCGATTCTGGCCAAACTTAACGTTGGGCTCTTATGGGGAGGTAAACTGAAAATTTTTTAAAATCGAATTTTTGGCCCCGTGTGCGTTGATACTATGCAATAGGAACCCCCAGAAGACATTTCCGTTGAGTTTGGGTCGAAAAAGTCAAATTAATTTTTTTCGATTTTGTCCAAATTTAACATTGGAGGGTTATGGCGAGGCAAACTTAAATTTTTTAAAACTGAATTTTTGGTGCCGTGTGCGTTGATACTATCCAACAGGAACCCCCAGAAGACATTTCCGTTGGTTTTCAGTCGAAAAAGTCGACTTAATTTTTTTCGATTTTGGCCAAATTTAACTTTGGGGTGTTATGGGGAGGCAACCTTAAATTTTTTAAAATTGAATTTTTGGCGCCGTGTGCGTTGATAGTATCCAACAGGAACCCCCAGAAGACATTTCCGTTGATTTTGGGTCAAAAAGGCGAATCAACTTTTTTCGATTTTGACCAGATTTAACATTAGGCTCTTATGGGGAGGCAAACTTAAATTATTTAAAATAGAATTTTTGGGCCCGTGTGCGTTGATACTATCCAACAGGAACCCCCAGAAGACATTTCCGTTGGTTTTCAGTCGAAAAAGTCGAATTAATTTTTTTCGATTTTGGCCAAATTTAACATTGGGCTCTTATGGGGAGGCAAACTTAAATTTTTTAAAATTCAATTTTTGGCCCCGTGTGCGGTGATACTATCCAATAGGAACCCCCAGAAGACATTTCCGTCGATTTTGGATCGAAAAAGTCGAATTAATTTTTATCGATTTTGTCCAAATTTAACATTGGGGTGTTATGGGGAGGCAAACTTAAATTTTTTAAAATTGAATTTTTTGCCCCGTGTGCGGTGATACTATCCAATAGGAACCCCCAGAAGACATTTCCGTCGATTTTGGGTCGAAAAAGTCAAATTAATTTTTTTCGATTTTGGCCAAATTTCAAATTTGGCTCTTATGGGGAGGCAAAGTTTAATTTTTTACAATTGAATTTTCGGCTCCGTGTGCGTTGATCCTATCCAACAGGGAACCCCAGAAGGCATTTCCGTTGCTTTTGGGTCGAAAAAGTCGAATCAACTTTTTCGATTTTGGCCAAATTTAACATTGGGCTCTTATGGGGAGGCAAACTTAAATTTTTTAAAATTGAATTTTTGGCGCCGTGTGCGTTGATACTATCCAACAGGAACCCCCAGAAGACATTTCCGTTGGTTTTCAGTCGAAAAAGTCGAATTAATTTTTTTCGATTTTGGCCAAATTTAACATCGGGCGCTTGTGGGTAGGCAAACTTAAATTTCTTAAAATTGAATTTTTGGCGCCGTGTGCGTTGATACTATCCAACAGGAACCCCAGAAGACATTTCCGTCGATTTTGGGTCGAAAAAGTCGAATTATTTTTTTTGCATTTTGTCCAAATTTAACATTGGGGTAGTATGAGGAGGCAAACTTAAATTTTTTAAAATTGAATTTTTGGCCCCGTGTGCGTTGATACTACCCAATTCGAACCCCGAGAAGACATTTCCGTCGATTTTGGGTCGAAAAAGTCGAATTAATTTTTTTCGATTTTGGCCAAATTTAACATTGGGCTCTTATGGGGAGGCAAACTTAAATTTTTTAAAATTGAATTTTTGGCCCCGTGTGCGTTGATACTATCCAATAGGAATCCCGAGAAGACATTTCCGTCGATTTTGGGTCGAAAAAGTCGAATTAATTTTTTTCGATTTTGGCCAAATTTAACATTGGGCTCTTATGGGGAGGCAAACTTAAATTTTTTAAAATTGAATTTTTGGCCCCGTGTGCGTTGATACTATCCACTAGGAACGCCCAGAAAACATTTCCGTCGATTTTGGATCGCAAAAGGGAAATTAATTTTTTTCGATTGTGGCCAAACTTAACGTTGGGCTCTTATAGGGAGGCAAACTTAAATTTTTTAAAATGGAATTTTTGGCCCCGTGTGCGTTGATACTATCCAATAGGGACCCCCAGAAGACATTTCTCGTCCATTTGGGGTCGAAAAAGTCGAATTAATTTTTTTCGATTTTGGCCAAATTTAACTTTGGGCTCTTATGGGGAGGCAAACTTAAATTTTTCAAAATACAATTTTTGGCCTCGTGTGCGTTGATACTATGTAACAGGAACCCCCAGAAGACATTTCCGTTGGTTTTGAGCCAAAAAAGTCGACTTAATTTTTTTCGTTTTTGGCCAAATTTAACTTTGGGGTGTTATGGGGAGGCAAACTTAAATCTCTTAAAATTGAATTTTTGGCCCCGTGTGCGTTGATACTATCCAACAGGAACCCCCAGACGACATTTCCGTCGATTTGAGGTCGAAAAAGTCGAATTAATTTTTTTGGATTTTGCCCAAATTTAAACCCCCAGAAGACATTTCCGTCGATTTTGGGTCGAAAAAGTGAAATTATTTTTTTTCGATGTTGTCCAAATTTCACATTGGGGTGTTACGGGGAGGCAAACTTAGATTTTTTAAAATTGAATTTTCGGCCCCGTGTACGTTGATACTATCCAATAGCGACCCCCAGAAGGCATTTCCGTCGATTTCGGGTCGAAAACGTCCAATTAATTTTTTCCGATTTTGGCCAAATTTAACGTTGGGATCTTATGGGGAGGCAAACTTAAATTGTTTAAAATTGATTTTTTGGCCCCGTGTGCGTTGATACTATCCAATAGGAACCCACGGAAGATATTTCTGTCGATTTGGGGTCGAAAAAGTCGAATTAATTTTTTTCGATTTTGGCCCAATTTAACGTTGGGCTCTTGTGGGGAGGCAAACTTAGATTTTTTAAAATTGAATTTTTGGCCCCGTATGCGTAGATACTATCCAACAGGGACCCCCAGAAGGCATTTCCGTCGAATTCGGGTCGAAAACGTCCAATTAATTTTTTTCGATTTGGCCTAAATTTAACATTGGGCTCTTATGGGGAGCCAAACTTAAATTTTTTAAAATTGAATTTTTGGCCGCGTGTACGTTTGTACTATCCAATAGAAACCCCCAGAAGACATTTCCGTCGATTTGGGGTCGAAAAAGTCGAATTAATTTTTTTCGATTTTGGCCCAATTTAACGTTGGGCTCTTGTGGGGAGGCAAACTTAGATTTTTTAAAATTGAATTTTTGGCCCCGTGTACGTTGACACTATCCAATAGGGACCCCCAGAAGACATTTCCGTCGATTTGGGGTCCAAAAAGTCGAATTAATTTTTTTGGATTTTGGCCAAATTTAAACCCCCAGAAGACATTTCCGTCGATTTTGGGTCGAAAAAGTCGAATTAATTTTTCTCGATTTTGGTCAAATTTAACTTTGGTGGTATAGGGAGGCAAACTTAAATTTTTTAAAATTGAATTTTTGGCCCCGTGTGCGTCGATACTATCCAATAGGAGCCCCCAGATGAAATTTCCGCCAAGTTTGGATCGAAAAAGTCAAATTAATTTTTTTCGATTTTGGCCAAATTTCACATTTGGCTCTTATGGGGAGGCAAAGTTCAATTTTTTACAATTAAATTTTCGGCCCCGTGTGCGTTGATACTATGCAATAGGAACCCCCAGAAGACATTTCCGTCGATTTTGGGTCGAAAAAGTCGAATCAATTTTTTTCAATTTTGGTCAAATTTAACTTTGATGTGTTATAGGGAGTGTTGCGTCCTAGGTTAACCGGAAGTAAATTATGATGCTACGTTAGCAAGTCAATCGACTCGCCGGACTAACTTATCAATAAAATAAAAATGTTTATACTTGATGTCAAACCTTATTTGTCTGTTGCTGAAGATTGGCGCAGGGATTCCAGTTTTTGTTTGAAGACGGACAAGAAACGCTGGGTGGAAGGCGAGATTTTCAGTGGTTTGCCTTCGGTTAGTCGAGATTGGTCCACGCAGCGTTGAACGTGTTCGGCGGAGTGTTCTCCTTCGTTATCGAAGGGTTTTTCTATAGTTCCGCGAGATTGGTGGGAAGTTGAAACCTCGGCATGGACCGTCGGCTGATGAGTTTTGTTATTGATGATGAAATTACGCGATATGTCTCGTTTCATATACAGTTGGATTGGATCGTTTTTGACTTTTACGTCAACGAACCTTTGGGAGACTGGGACTTTTTGTATAGGGTTTGGAGTTGAAAGGAGTGCGTCAAGATCTGGGTATTGAGGGGTGTGGTATAAGGAATAAAGCTTTCGTAATTGGAACTTTCGGCCTGCACGATGCTTCCGTTTCGGCATTTAGGGAAAAACGACCTGGCGAGCAGTTCTGCCCTTGGTCGGGGGGATGGAAGGAGGGTAGTTTGAATGGGCGAACTTTTCCGCCACTGCTCCAATGATAGGAAAATAGAGGAGGGCGAGCTTGTCCGCCACAACTCAGAAGGTAAGTGAATGAAGAACTAAATTCGGAATAAAACTGACTTTATTTGACAAATAATGCTGCTTATATACTATTTTTGTTTCCTGCTTTGCAGATGTATAAGAATTCTTGCATCCGGTGTATTTTTGCTGTGCTCAGTATCGTGTGGGTCTATGCCTTCAAGAGTGCTGAGCAGGCAGTGGAATGGACTTGAGTTGTTCCTTGAGACGTGTAGGTTTTAGTCAATATGATTTATGAATTTCCATCGTCCAAATATTCTCTTTTTCATTTACTTTTATTCTATTTGAAATGCAATGCGCAACCTATGATATTATCCCATTTATATCTAATTTACCAGCTATTTTCACCATTGCATAGTTTAATTTATTCATTTAATTGATCTCGAATTGAAATTGTTGCATGTTACAATTCTCATACCGGATGGTTTTGATGAAATTAGTCAATTTTCATTATGACTTAGTTATAATTTTACTATCATCTATTATTGAGTTTCGTATAATATGTTCCTTATATTCAGCAGTACGGCAGTATTTCGCGCGGCATGTGTATAATGCCACGTTTGGTTCACCGACAATGGCGATACTCCATCAGTGCCACCCATGGTTTACCGACCGTCCTCCGCTTGGTACACGATCGGCGCGCTAGCTACGTCACCGACGTAGCATCGCTTTCGTTGGTGACTGACTATTGCTTATGTATATCCTTCTGGTGTTACTTAACTACTATGGTTTAGTTTTTATAATCGTCTATTTGTTAAATACAAACTAGTACAACAGTGTTATTATTTTTACTATTCTAACGGTGGTGTTTTTGTTTGTTTCTAGATCCGGTGAGAAGGCAAGGAGGGAAACTTAAATCTTTCAAAATTGAATTTTTGGCCCCGTGTGCGGTGATACTATCCAATAGGAACCCCCAGAAGACATTTCCGTCGATTTTGGGTCGGAAAAGGGAAATTAATTTTTTTCGATTGTGGCCAAACTTAACGTTGGGCTCTTATGGGGAGGTAAACTGAAATTTTTTTAAAATCGAATTTTTGTCCCCGTGTGCGTTAATACTATGCAATAGTAACCCCCAGAAGACATTTCCGTCGATTTTGGGTCGAAAAAGTCGAATTGATTTTTTCCGATTTTGGCCAGATTTCACATTAGGCTCTTATGGGGAGACAAACTTAAATTTTTTAAAATTGAATTTTTGGGCCCGTGTGCGTTAATACTATGCAATAGTAACCGCCAGAAGACATTTCCGTCGATTTGGGCTCGAAAAAGTCGAATTAATTTTTTTGGATTTTGGCCACATTTAAACCCCCAGAAGACATTTCCGGCGATTTTGGGTCGGAAAAGGGAAATTAATTTTTTCCATTTTGTCCAAATTTAACATTGGGGTGTTATAGGGAGGCAAACTTAAATTTTTTTAAATTGAATTTTTGGCGCCGTGTGCGTTGATACTATCCAATTCGAACCCCGAGAAGACATTTCCGTTGATTTTGGGTCGAAAAAATCGAATCAACTTTTTCGATTTTGGCCAAATTTAACATTGGGCTCTTATGGGGAAGCAAACTTAAATTTTTTAAAATCGAATTTTTGGCCCCGTGTGCGTTGATACTATCCAACAGGAACCCCCAGACGACATTTCCGTCGATTTGAGGTCGAAAAATTCGAATTAATTTTTTTGGATTTTGATCAAATTTAAACACCCAGAAGACATTTGCGTCGATTTTGGGTCGAAAAAGTGAAATTATTTTTTTTCGATGTTGTCCAAATTTCACATTGGGGTGTTACGGGGAGGCAAACTTAGATTTTTTAAAATTGAATTTTCGGCCCCGTGTACGTTGATACTATCCAATAGCGACCCCCAGAGGGCATTTCCGTCGATTTCGGGTCGAAAACGTCCAATTAATTTTTTCCGATTTTGGCCAAATTTAACGTTGGGATCTTATGGGGAGGCAAACTTAAATTGTTTAAAATTGATTTTTTGGCCCCGTGTGCGTTGATACTATCCAATAGGAACCCACGGAAGATATTTCTGTCGATTTGGGGTCGAAAAAGTCGAATTAATTTTTTTCGATTTTGGCCCAATTTAACGTTGGGCTCTTGTGGGGAGGCAAACTTAGATTTTTTAAAATTGAATTTTTGGCCCCGTATGCGTAGATACTATCCAACAGGGACCCCCAGAAGGCATTTCCGTCGAATTCGGGTCGAAAACGTCCAATTAATTTTTTTCGATTTGGCCTAAATTTAACATTGGGCTCTTATGGGGAGCCAAACTTAAATTTTTTAAAATTGAATTTTTGGCCGCGTGTACGTTTGTACTATCCAATAGAAACCCCCAGAAGACATTTCCGTCGATTTGGGGTCGAAAAAGTCGAATTAATTTTTTTCGATTTTGGCCCAATTTAACGTTGGGCTCTTGTGGGGAGGCAAACTTAGATTTTTTAAAATTGAATTTTTGGCCCCGTGTACGTTGACACTATCCAATAGGGACCCCCAGAAGACATTTCCGTCGATTTGGGGTCCAAAAAGTCGAATTAATTTTTTTGGATTTTGGCCAAATTTAAACCCCCAGAAGACATTTCCGTCGATTTTGGGTCGAAAAAGTCGAATTAATTTTTCTCGATTTTGGTCAAATTTAACTTTGGTGGTATAGGGAGGCAAACTTAAATTTTTTAAAATTGAATTTTTGGCCCCGTGTGCGTCGATACTATCCAATAGGAGCCCCCAGATGAAATTTCCGCCAAGTTTGGATCGAAAAAGTCAAATTAATTTTTTTCGATTTTGGCCAAATTTCACATTTGGCTCTTATGGGGAGGCAAAGTTCAATTTTTTACAATTAAATTTTCGGCCCCGTGTGCGTTGATACTATGCAATAGGAACCCCCAGAAGACATTTCCGTCGATTTTGGGTCGAAAAAGTCGAATCAATTTTTTTCAATTTTGGTCAAATTTAACTTTGATGTGTTATAGGGAGTGTTGCGTCCTAGGTTAACCGGAAGTAAATTATGATGCTACGTTAGCAAGTCAATCGACTCGCCGGACTAACTTATCAATAAAATAAAAATGTTTATACTTGATGTCAAACCTTATTTGTCTGTTGCTGAAGATTGGCGCAGGGATTCCAGTTTTTGTTTGAAGACGGACAAGAAACGCTGGGTGGAAGGCGAGATTTTCAGTGGTTTGCCTTCGGTTAGTCGAGATTGGTCCACGCAGCGTTGAACGTGTTCGGCGGAGTGTTCTCCTTCGTTATCGAAGGGTTTTTCTATAGTTCCGCGAGATTGGTGGGAAGTTGAAACCTCGGCATGGACCGTCGGCTGATGAGTTTTGTTATTGATGATGAAATTACGCGATATGTCTCGTTTCATATACAGTTGGATTGGATCGTTTTTGACTTTTACGTCAACGAACCTTTGGGAGACTGGGACTTTTTGTATAGGGTTTGGAGTTGAAAGGAGTGCGTCAAGATCTGCGTATTGAGGGGTGTGGTATAAGGAATAAAGCTTTCGTAATTGGAACTTTCGGCCTGCACGATGCTTCCGTTTCGGCATTTAGGGAAAAACGACCTGGCGAGCAGTTCTGCCCTTGGTCGGGGGGATGGAAGGAGGGTAGTTTGAATGGGCGAACTTTTCCGCCACTGCTCCAATGATAGGAAAATAGAGGAGGGCGAGCTTGTCCGCCACAACTCAGAAGGTAAGTGAATGAAGAACTAAATTCGGAATAAAACTGACTTTATTTGACAAATAATGCTGCTTATATACTATTTTTGTTTCCTGCTTTGCAGATGTATAAGAATTCTTGCATCCGGTGTATTTTTGCTGTGCTCAGTATCGTGTGGGTCTATGCCTTCAAGAGTGCTGAGCAGGCAGTGGAATGGACTTGAGTTGTTCCTTGAGACGTGTAGGTTTTAGTCAATATGATTTATGAATTTCCATCGTCCAAATATTCTCTTTTTCATTTACTTTTATTCTATTTGAAATGCAATGCGCAACCTATGATATTATCCCATTTATATCTAATTTACCAGCTATTTTCACCATTGCATAGTTTAATTTATTCATTTAATTGATCTCGAATTGAAATTGTTGCATGTTACAATTCTCATACCGGATGGTTTTGATGAAATTAGTCAATTTTCATTATGACTTAGTTATAATTTTACTATCATCTATTATTGAGTTTCGTATAATATGTTCCTTATATTCAGCAGTACGGCAGTATTTCGCGCGGCATGTGTATAATGCCACGTTTGGTTCACCGACAATGGCGATACTCCATCAGTGCCACCCATGGTTTACCGACCGTCCTCCGCTTGGTACACGATCGGCGCGCTAGCTACGTCACCGACGTAGCATCGCTTTCGTTGGTGACTGACTATTGCTTATGTATATCCTTCTGGTGTTACTTAACTACTATGGTTTAGTTTTTATAATCGTCTATTTGTTAAATACAAACTAGTACAACAGTGTTATTATTTTTACTATTCTAACGGTGGTGTTTTTGTTTGTTTCTAGATCCGGTGAGAAGGCAAGGAGGGAAACTTAAATCTTTCAAAATTGAATTTTTGGCCCCGTGTGCGGTGATACTATCCAATAGGAACCCCCAGAAGACATTTCCGTCGGTTTTGGGTCGGAAAAGGGAAATTAATTTTTTTCGATTGTGGCCAAACTTAACGTTGGGCTCTTATGGGGAGGTAAACTGAAATTTTTTTAAAATCGAATTTTTGTCCCCGTGTGCGTTAATACTATGCAATAGTAACCCCCAGAAGACATTTCCGTCGATTTTGGGTCGAAAAAGTCGAATTAATTTTTTCCGATTTTGGCCAGATTTCACATTAGGCTCTTATGGGGAGACAAACTTAAATTTTTTAAAATTGAATTTTTGGGCCCGTGTGCGTTAATACTATGCAATAGTAACCGCCAGAAGACATTTCCGTCGATTTGGGCTCGAAAAAGTCGAATTAATTTTTTTGGATTTTGGCCACATTTAAACCCCCAGAAGACATTTCCGGCGATTTTGGGTCGGAAAAGGGAAATTAATTTTTTCCATTTTGTCCAAATTTAACATTGGGGTGTTATAGGGAGGCAAACTTAAATTTTTTTAAATTGAATTTTTGGCGCCGTGTGCGTTGATACTATCCAATTCGAACCCCGAGAAGACATTTCCGTTGATTTTGGGTCGAAAAAGTCGAATCAACTTTTTCGATTTTGGCCAAATTTAACATTGGGCTCTTATGGGGAAGCAAACTTAAATTTTTTAAAATCGAATTTTTGGCCCCGTGTGCGTTGATACTATCCAACAGGAACCCCCAGACGACATTTCCGTCGATTTGAGGTCGAAAAATTCGAATTAATTTTTTTGGATTTTGATCAAATTTAAACACCCAGAAGACATTTGCGTCGATTTTGGGTCGAAAAAGTGAAATTAATTTTTTTCGATTTTGGGCAAATTTAACATCGGGGTGTTATGCTTAGGCAACCTTAAATTTTTTAAAATCGAATTTTTGGCCGCGTATGCGTTGATGCTATCCAATAGGAACCCCCAGAAAACATTTCCGTTGAGTTTGGGTCGAAAAAGTGAAATTAATTTTTTCTGATTTTGGCCAAACTTAACGTTGGGCTCTTATTATGATTGAGTGTTGGCTTATACGGTCCCTACCTCACAAGTATGAGGATTTTATCATATATAGATATACTTTAAGAGTATATCTATTCCTGAGAGAGCATTACAATTGCGCAATGTTTCGCTCTCAGTTTTTAATTAATTGAAAAATTTTCAATTAATTAATACTTATATGAAAAAATCCAATCTGCACAAATCAGAAAAAAGGAATGCTCGAAGCGATCGACCGGGATTCGAACCCGGGGCTTCCCACTATCTCTGTTGGCTCTTATGGGGAGGTAAACTTAAATTTTTTAAAATTGAATTTTTGGCTCCGTGTGCGTTGACACTATCCAATAGGAACCCACGGAAGACATTTTCGTCGATTTGGGGTCCAAAAAGTCGAATTAATTTTTTTGGATTTTGGCCAAATTTAAACCCCCAGAAGACATTTCCGTCGATTTTGGGTCGAAAAAGTCGAATTAATTTTTCTCGATTTTGGTCAAATTTAACTTTGGTGGTATAGGGAGGCAAACTTAAATTTTTTAAAATTGAATTTTTGGCCCCGTGTGCGTCGATACTATCCAATAGGAGCCCCCAGATGAAATTTCCGCCAAGTTTGGATCGAAAAAGTCAAATTAATTTTTTTCGATTTTGGCCAAATTTCACATTTGGCTCTTATGGGGAGGCAAAGTTCAATTTTTTACAATTAAATTTTCGGCCCCGTGTGCGTTGATACTATGCAATAGGAACCCCCAGAAGACATTTCCGTCGATTTTGGGTCGAAAAAGTCGAATCAATTTTTTTCAATTTTGGTCAAATTTAACTTTGATGTGTTATAGGGAGTGTTGCGTCCTAGGTTAACCGGAAGTAAATTATGATGCTACGTTAGCAAGTCAATCGACTCGCCGGACTAACTTATCAATAAAATAAAAATGTTTATACTTGATGTCAAACCTTATTTGTCTGTTGCTGAAGATTGGCGCAGGGATTCCAGTTTTTGTTTGAAGACGGACAAGAAACGCTGGGTGGAAGGCGAGATTTTCAGTGGTTTGCCTTCGGTTAGTCGAGATTGGTCCACGCAGCGTTGAACGTGTTCGGCGGAGTGTTCTCCTTCGTTATCGCAGGGTTTTTCTATAGTTCCGCGAGATTGGTGGGAAGTTGAAACCTCGGCATGGACCGTCGGCTGATGAGTTTTGTTATTGATGATGAAATTACGCGATATGTCTCGTTTCATATACAGTTGGATTGGATCGTTTTTGACTTTTACGTCAACGAACCTTTGGGAGACTGGGACTTTTTGTATAGGGTTTGGAGTTGAAAGGAGTGCGTCAAGATCTGGGTATTGAGGGGTGTGGTATAAGGAATAAAGCTTTCGTAATTGGAACTTTCGGCCTGCACGATGCTTCCGTTTCGGCATTTAGGGAAAAACGACCTGGCGAGCAGTTCTGCCCTTGGTCGGGGGGATGGAAGGAGGGTAGTTTGAATGGGCGAACTTTTCCGCCACTGCTCCAATGATAGGAAAATAGAGGAGGGCGAGCTTGTCCGCCACAACTCAGAAGGTAAGTGAATGAAGAACTAAATTCGGAATAAAACTGACTTTATTTGACAAATAATGCTGCTTATATACTATTTTTGTTTCCTGCTTTGCAGATGTATAAGAATTCTTGCATCCGGTGTATTTTTGCTGTGCTCAGTATCGTGTGGGTCTATGCCTTCAAGAGTGCTGAGCAGGCAGTGGAATGGACTTGAGTTGTTCCTTGAGACGTGTAGGTTTTAGTCAATATGATTTATGAATTTCCATCGTCCAAATATTCTCTTTTTCATTTACTTTTATTCTATTTGAAATGCAATGCGCAACCTATGATATTATCCCATTTATATCTAATTTACCAGCTATTTTCACCATTGCATAGTTTAATTTATTCATTTAATTGATCTCGAATTGAAATTGTTGCATGTTACAATTCTCATACCGGATGGTTTTGATGAAATTAGTCAATTTTCATTATGACTTAGTTATAATTTTACTATCATCTATTATTGAGTTTCGTATAATATGTTCCTTATATTCAGCAGTACGGCAGTATTTCGCGCGGCATGTGTATAATGCCACGTTTGGTTCACCGACAATGGCGATACTCCATCAGTGCCACCCATGGTTTACCGACCGTCTTCCGCTTGGTACACGATCGGCGCGCTAGCTACGTCACCGACGTAGCATCGCTTTCGTTGGTGACTGACTATTGCTTATGTATATCCTTCTGGTGTTACTTAACTACTATGGTTTAGTTTTTATAATCGTCTATTTGTTAAATACAAACTAGTACAACAGTGTTATTATTTTTACTATTCTAACGGTGGTGTTTTTGTTTGTTTCTAGATCCGGTGAGAAGGCAAGGAGGGAAACTTAAATCTTTCAAAATTGAATTTTTGGCCCCGTGTGCGGTGATACTATCCAATAGGAACCCCCAGAAGACATTTCCGTCGATTTTGGGTCGGAAAAGGGAAATTAATTTTTTTCGATTGTGGCCAAACTTAACGTTGGGCTCTTATGGGGAGGTAAACTGAAATTTTTTTTAAATCGAATTTTTGTCCCCGTGTGCGTTAATACTATGCAATAGTAACCCCCAGAAGACATTTCCGTCGATTTTGGGTCGAAAAAGTCGAATTAATTTTTTCCGATTTTGGCCAGATTTCACATTAGGCTCTTATGGGGAGACAAACTTAAATTTTTTAAAATTGAATTTTTGGGCCCGTGTGCGTTAATACTATGCAATAGTAACCGCCAGAAGACATTTCCGTCGATTTGGGCTCGAAAAAGTCGAATTAATTTTTTTGGATTTTGGCCACATTTAAACCCCCAGAAGACATTTCCGGCGATTTTGGGTCGGAAAAGGGAAATTAATTTTTTCCATTTTGTCCAAATTTAACATTGGGGTGTTATAGGGAGGCAAACTTAAATTTTTTAAAATCGAATTTTTGGCCCCGTGTGCGTTGATACTATCCAACAGGAACCCCCAGACGACATTTCCGTCGATTTGAGGTCGAAAAATTCGAATTAATTTTTTTGGATTTTGATCAAATTTAAACACCCAGAAGACATTTGCGTCGATTTTGGGTCGAAAAAGTGAAATTAATTTTTTTCGATGTTGTCCAAATTTCACATTGGGGTGTTACGGGGAGGCAAACTTAGATTTTTTAAAATGGAATTTTTGGCGCCGTGTGCGTTGATACTATGCAATAGGGACCCCAGAAGACATTTCCGTAGATTTTGGGTCGAAAAAGTCGAATTAATTTTTTTCCATCTTGGTAAAATTTAACTTTGGTGTGTTCTAGGGAGGCAAACTTAACTTTTTTAAAATTGAATTTTTGGCCGCGTGTGCGTTGATACTATCCAACAGGAACCTCCGGACGACATTTCCGTCGATTTTGGGTCGGAAAAGGGAAATTATTTTTTTTCGATTGTGGCCAAACTTAACGTTGGGCTCTTATAGGGAGGTAAACTGAAATTTTTTTAAAATCGAATTTTCGTCCCCGTGTGCGTTAATACTATGCAATAGTAACCGCCAGAAGACATTTCCGTCGATTTTGGGTCGAAAAAGTCGAATTATTTTTTTTGCATTTTGTCCAAATTTAACATTGGGGTGTTATGGGGAGGCAAACTTAAATTGTTTAAAATCGAATTTTTGGCCGCGTATGCATTGATACTATCCAACAGGAACCCCAAGAAGGCATTTCCGTCGATTTCGGGTCGAAAACGTCAAATTAATTTTTTTCGATTTTATCCAAATTGAACATTGGAGTGTTATGGGGTGGCAAACTTAAATTTTTTAAAATTGAATTTCTGGCCCCGTGTGCGTTGATTCTATCCAATAGGAACCCCCAGATGAAATTTCCGTCGAGTTTGGGTCGAAAAAGTCAAGTTAATTCTTTTCGATTTTGGCCAGATTTCACATTTGGCTCTTATGGGGAGGCAAACTTAAATTTTTTAAAATTGAATGTTTGGGCCCGTGTGCGTTGATACTATGCAACAGGAAGCCCCAGACGACATTTCCGTTGATTTTGGGTCGAAAAAGTCAAATTAATTTTTTTCGATTTTGTCCAAATTTAACATTGGAGGGTTATGGGGAGGCAAACTTAAATTTTTTAAAATTGAATTTTTGGGCCCGTGTGCGTTGATACTATCCAATAGGAACCCCCAGAAGACATTTCCGTCGATTTTGGGTCGGAAAAGGGAAATTAATTTTTTTCGATTGTGGCCAAACTTAACGTTGGGCTCTTATGGGGAGGTAAACTGAAATTTTTTTAAAATCGCATTTTTGGCCCCGTGTGCGTTGATACTATGCAATAGGAACCCCCAGAAGACATTTCCGTCGAGTTTGGGTCGAAAAAGTCAAATGAATTTTTTTCGATTTTGGCCAAATGTCACATTTGGCTCTTATGGGGAGGCAAACTTCAATTTTTCAAAATTGAATTTTTGGCCCCGTGTGCGTTGATACTATCCAATAGGGACCCCCAGAAGGCATTTCCGTCGATTTCGAGTCGAAAACGTCCAACCAATTTTTTTCGATTTTGTCCAAATTTAACATTGGGGTGTTCTAGGGAGGCAAACTTAACTTTTTTAAAATTGAATTTTTGGCCCCGTGTGCGTTGATACTATCCAATAGGAACCCTGAGAAGACATTTCCGTCGATTTTGGGTCGAAAAAGTCGAATTAATTTTTTTCGATTTTGGCGAAATTTAACTTTGGGCTCTTATGGGGAGGCAAACTTAAATTTTTTTAAATTGAATTTTTGGCCCCGTGTGCGTTGATACTATACGATAGGAACGCCCAGAAGACATTTCCGTCGATTTTGGGTCGAAAAATTCGAATTATTTTTTTTGCATTTTGTCCAAATTTAACATTGGGGTGGTATGGGGAGGCAAACTTAAATTTTTCAAAATTCAATTTTTGGCCCCGTGTGCGTTGATACTATGCAATGGGAACCCCCAGAAGACATTTCCGTCGAATTCGGGTCGAAAACGTCCAATTAATTTTTTTCGATTTTTGCCGGATTTAACATTAGGCTCTTATGGGGAGACAAACTTAAATTTTTTAAAATTGAATTTTTGGGCCCGTGTGCGGTGATACTATCCAATAGGAACGCCCAGATAACATTTCCGTCGATTTGGGTCGAAAAAGTCGAATTAATTTTTTTCGATTTTGGCCAACGTTAACATTGGGCTCTCATGGGGAGGCAAACTTAAATATTTTAAAATTGAATTTTTGGCCCCGTGTGCGTTGATACTATCCAATAGGAACCCCCAGACGACATTTCCGTCGATTTGGGGTCGAAAAAGTCGAATTATTTTTTTTGCGTTTTCTCCACATTTAACATTGGGGTGTTATGGGGAGGCAAACTTAAATTTTTTAACAAATGAATTTTTGCCCCCGTGTGCGTTGATACTATCCAATGGGAACCCACGGAAGACATTTTCGTCGATTTTGAGTCCAAAAAGTCGAATTAATTTTTTTCCATGTTGGCCAAATTTAACTTTGGTGTGTTATGGGGAGGCAAACTTAAATTTTTTAAAATTGAATTTTCGGCCCCGTGTGCGTTGATACTATGCAATAGGAACGCCCAGAAGACATTTCCGTCGATTTTGGGTCGAAAAAGTCAAATTAATTTTTTTCGATTTTGGCCAAATTTAACTTTGGGGTGTTATGGGGAGGCAAACTTAAATTTTTTTAAATTGAATTTTTTGCGCCGTGTGCGTTGATACTATACAACAGGAACCCCCAGAAGACATTTCCGTTGATTTGGGGTCGAAAAAGTCGAATCAACTTTTTCGATTTTGGCCAAATTTAACATTGGGCTCTTATGGGGAGGCAAACTTAAATTTTTTAAAATCGAATTTTTGGCCCCGTATGCGTTGATAATATCCAATAGGAACCCCCAGAAGACATTTCCGTCGATTTCGGGTCGAAAAAGTCGAATTATTTTTTTTGCGTTTTCTCCACATTTAACATTGGGGTGTTATGGGGAGGCAAACTTAAATTTTTTAACAAATGAATTTTTGCCCCCGTGTGCGTTGATACTATCCAATGGGAACCCACGGAAGACATTTTCGTCGATTTTGAGTCCAAAAAGTCGAATTAATTTTTTTCCATGTTGGCCAAATTTAACTTTGGTGTGTTATGGGGAGGTAAACTGAAAATTTTTTAAAATCGAATTTTTGGCCCCGGGTGCGTTGATACTATGCAATAGGAACCCCCAGAAGACATTTCCGTTGAGTTTGGGTCGAAAAAGTCAAATTAATTTTTTTCGATTTTGTCCAAATTTAACATTGGAGGGTTATGGCGAGGCAAACTTAAATTTTTTAAAATTGAATTTTTGGTCCTGTGTGCGCTGATACTATCCAACAGGGACCCCCAGAAGGCATTTCCGTCGATTTTGGGTCGAAAACGTCCAATTAATTTTTTTCGATTTTGGCCAGATTTCACATTAGGCTCTTATGGGGAGACAAACTTAAATTTTTTAAAATTGAATTTTTGGGCCCGTGGGCGTTGATACTATCCAATAGGAACCCCAGAAGACATTTCCGTCGATTTTGGGTCGAAAAAGTCGAATTATTTTTTTTGCGTTTTCTCCACATTTAACATTGGGGTGTTATGGGGAGGCAAACTTAAATGTTTTAAAATGGAATTTTTGGCGCCGTGTGCGTTGATACTATGCAATAGGGACCCCAGAAGACATTTCCGTAGATTTTGGGTCGAAAAAGTCGAATTAATTTTTTTGGATTTTGGCCACATTTAAACCCCCAGAAAACATTTCCGTCGATTTTGGGTCGAAAAAGTGAAATTATTTTTTTTCGATGTTGTCCAAATTTAACATTGGGCTCTCATGGGGAGGCAAACTTAAATATTTTAAAATTGAATTTTTGGCCCCGTGTGCGTTGATACTATCCAATAGGAACGCCCAGATAACATTTCCGTCGATTTGGGTCGAAAAAGTGGAATTAATTTTTTTCGATTTTGGCCAAATTTAACATTGGGCTCTCATGGGGAGGCAAACTTAAATATTTTAAAATTGAATTTTTGGCCCCGTGTGCGTTGATACTATCCAATATGAACCCCAACAAGGCATTTCCGTCGATTTCGGGTCGAAAACGTCAAATTAATTTTTTTCGATTTTATCCAAATTGAACATTGGAGTGTTATGGGGTGGCAAACTTAAATTTTTTAAAATTGAATTTTTGGCCCCGTGTGCGTTGATACTATCCAACAGGAACCCCCAGAAGACATTTCCGTCGATTTTGGGTCGAAAAAGTCGAATTATTTTTTTTGCGTTTTCTCCACATTTAACATTGGGGTGTTATGGGGAGGCAAACTTAAATTTTTTCAAATTGAATTTTTGGCCCCGTGTGCGTTGACACTATCCAATAGGAACCCCCAGATGAAATTTCCGTCGAGTTTGGGTCGAAAAAGTCAAATTAATTTTTTTTTATTTTGGCCAGGTTTCACATTTGGCTCTTATGGGGAGGCAAAGTTCAGTTTTTTACAATTGAATTTTCGGCCCCGTGTGCGTTGATACTATCCAACAGGGACCCCCAGAAGGCATTTCCGTTGCTGTTGGGTCGAAAAAGTCGAATTAATTTTTTTCGATTTTGGGCAAATTTAACATTAGGCTCTTATGGGGAGGCAAACTTAAATTTTTTAAAATTGAATGTTTGGGCCCGTGTGCTTTGATACTATCCAATAGGAACGCCCAGAAGACATTTCCGTCGATTTTGGGTCGTATCAGTGAAATTAATTTTTTTCGATTTTCGCCAAACTTAACGTTGGGCTCTTATGGGGAGGCAAACTTAAAGTTTTTACAATCGAATTTTTGGCCCCGTATGCGTTGATACTCTCCAACAGGGACCCCCAGAAGGCATTTCCGTCGATTTTGGGTCGTATCAGTGAAATTAATTTTTTTCGATTTTGGCCAAACTTAACGTTGGGCTCTTATGGGGAGGTAAAGTTCAATTTTTTTTAATTGAATTTTTGGCGCCGTGTGCGTTGATACCTCCCAACAGGAACCCCCAGAAGACATTTCCGACGATTTTGGGTCGAAAAAGTCGAATTATTTTTTTTGCGTTTTCTCCACATTTAACATTGGGGTGTTATGGGGAGGCAAACTTAAATTTTTTAACAAATGAATTTTTGGCCCCGTGTGCGTTGATACTATCCAATAGGAACCCCGAGAAGACATTTCCGTCCATTTTGGCCAAATTTAACTTTGGGCTCTTATGGGGAGGCAAACTTAAATTTTTTTAAATTGAATTTTTGGCCCCGTGTGCGTTGATACTATCCAACAGGAACCCCCAGAAGACATTTCCGTCGATTTTGGGTCGAAAAAGTCGAATTATTTTTTTTGCGTTTTCTCCACATTTAACATTGGGGTGTTATGGGGAGGCAAACTTAAATTTTTTCAAATTGAATTTTTGGCCCCGTGTGCGTTGACACTATCCAATAGGAACCCCCAGATGAAATTTCCGTCGAGTTTGGGTCGAAAAAGTCAAATTAATTTTTTTCGATTTTGGCCAGGTTCCACATTTGGCTCTTATGGGGAGGCAAAGTTCAGTTTTTTACAATTGAATTTTCGGCCCCGTGTGCGTTGATACTATCCAACAGGGACCCCCAGAAGGCATTTCCGTTGCTGTTGGGTCGAAAAAGTCGAATTAATTTTTTTCGATTTTTGCCAGATTTAACATTAGGCTCTTATGGGGAGACAAACTTAAATTTTTTAAAATTGAATTTTTGGGCCCGTGTGCGTTAATACTATGCAATAGTAACCGCCAGAAGACATTTCCGTCGATTTGGGCTCGAAAAAGTCGAATTAATTTTTTTGGATTTTGGCCACATTTAAACCCCCAGAAAACATTTCCGTCGATTTTGGGTCGAAAAAGTGAAATTATTGTTTTTCGATGTTGTCCAAATTTAACATTGGGGTATTATGGGGAGGCAAACTTAAATTTTTTAAAATTGAATTTTTGGGCCCGTGTGCGTTGATACTACCCAACAGGGAACCCCAGAAGGCATTTCCGTCGATTTCGGGTCGAAAACGTCAAATTAATTTTTTTCGATTTTATCCAAATTGAACATTGGAGTGTTATGGGGTGGCAAACTTAAATTTTTTAAAATTGAATTTTTGGCCCCGTGTGCGTTGATACTATCCAACAGGAACCCCCAGAAGACATTTCCGTCGATTTTGGGTCGAAAAAGTCGAATTATTTTTTTTGCGTTTTCTCCACATTTAACATTGGGGTGTTATGGGGAGGCAAACTTAAATTTTTTCAAATTGAATTTTTGGCCCCGTGTGCGTTGACACTATCCAATAGGAACCCCCAGATGAAATTTCCGTCGAGTTTGGGTCGAAAAAGTCAAATTAATTTTTTTTTATTTTGGCCAGGTTTCACATTTGGCTCTTATGGGGAGGCAAAGTTCAGTTTTTTACAATTGAATTTTCGGCCCCGTGTGCGTTGATACTATCCAACAGGGACCCCCAGAAGGCATTTCCGTTGCTGTTGGGTCGAAAAAGTCGAATTAATTTTTTTCGATTTTGGGCAAATTTAACATTAGGCTCTTATGGGGAGGCAAACTTAAATTTTTTAAAATTGAATGTTTGGGCCCGTGTGCTTTGATACTATCCAATAGGAACGCCCAGAAGACATTTCCGTCGATTTTGGGTCGTATCAGTGAAATTAATTTTTTTCGATTTTCGCCAAACTTAACGTTGGGCTCTTATGGGGAGGCAAACTTAAAGTTTTTACAATCGAATTTTTGGCCCCGTATGCGTTGATACTCTCCAACAGGGACCCCCAGAAGGCATTTCCGTCGATTTTGGGTCGTATCAGTGAAATTAATTTTTTTCGATTTTGGCCAAACTTAACGTTGGGCTCTTATGGGGAGGTAAAGTTCAATTTTTTTTAATTGAATTTTTGGCGCCGTGTGCGTTGATACCTCCCAACAGGAACCCCCAGAAGACATTTCCGACGATTTTGGGTCGAAAAAGTCGAATTATTTTTTTTGCGTTTTCTCCACATTTAACATTGGGGTGTTATGGGGAGGCAAACTTAAATTTTTTAACAAATGAATTTTTGGCCCCGTGTGCGTTGATACTATCCAATAGGAACCCCGAGAAGACATTTCCGTCCATTTTGGCCAAATTTAACTTTGGGCTCTTATGGGGAGGCAAACTTAAATTTTTTTAAATTGAATTTTTGGCCCCGTGTGCGTTGATACTATCCAACAGGAACCCCCAGAAGACATTTCCGTCGATTTTGGGTCGAAAAAGTCGAATTATTTTTTTTGCGTTTTCTCCACATTTAACATTGGGGTGTTATGGGGAGGCAAACTTAAATTTTTTCAAATTGAATTTTTGGCCCCGTGTGCGTTGACACTATCCAATAGGAACCCCCAGATGAAATTTCCGTCGAGTTTGGGTCGAAAAAGTCAAATTAATTTTTTTCGATTTTGGCCAGGTTCCACATTTGGCTCTTATGGGGAGGCAAAGTTCAGTTTTTTACAATTGAATTTTCGGCCCCGTGTGCGTTGATACTATCCAACAGGGACCCCCAGAAGGCATTTCCGTTGCTGTTGGGTCGAAAAAGTCGAATTAATTTTTTTCGATTTTTGCCAGATTTAACATTAGGCTCTTATGGGGAGACAAACTTAAATTTTTTAAAATTGAATTTTTGGGCCCGTGTGCGTTAATACTATGCAATAGTAACCGCCAGAAGACATTTCCGTCGATTTGGGCTCGAAAAAGTCGAATTAATTTTTTTGGATTTTGGCCACATTTAAACCCCCAGAAAACATTTCCGTCGATTTTGGGTCGAAAAAGTGAAATTATTGTTTTTCGATGTTGTCCAAATTTAACATTGGGGTATTATGGGGAGGCAAACTTAAATTTTTTAAAATTGAATTTTTGGGCCCGTGTGCGTTGATACTACCCAACAGGGAACCCCAGAAGGCATTTCCGTTGCTTTTGGGTCGAAAAAGTCGAATTAATTTTTTCCGATTTTGGCCAAATTTAACATTGGGCTCTTATGGGGAGGCAAACTTAAATTTTTTAAAATTGAATTTTTGGCCCCGTGTGCGTTGATACTATCCAATAGGAACCCCCAGACGACATTTCCGTCGATTTGGGGTCAAAAAGTCGAATCAACTTTGTTCGATTTTGGCCAGATTTAACATCGGGCTCTTGTGGGTAGGCAAACTTAGATTTTTTAAAATTGAATTTTTGGCCCCGTGTACGTTGATACTATCCAACAGGGAACCCCAGAAGGCATTTCCGTTGCTTTTGGGTCGAAAAAGTCGAATCAACTTTTTCGATTTTGGCCAAATTTAACATTGGGCTCTTATGGGGAGGCAAACTTAAATTTTTTAAAATTCAATTTTTGGCCCTGTGGGCGTTGATACTATCCAATAGGAACCCCAGAAGACATTTCCGTCGATTTTGGGTCGAAAAAGTCGAATTATTTTTTTTGCATTTTGTCCAAATTTAACATTGGGGTAGTATGGGGAGGCAAACTTAAATTTTTTAAAATTGAATTTTTGGCCCCGTGTGGGTTGATACTATCCAATTCGAACCCCGAGAAGACATTTCCGTCCATTTTGGGTCGAAAAAGTCGAATTAATTTTTTTCGATTTTGGCCAAATTTAACATTGGGCTCTTATGGGGAGGCAAACTTAAATTTTTTAAAATTGAATTTTTGGCCCCGTGTGCGTTGATACTATCCAACAGGAACCCCCAGAAGACATTTCCGTTGGTTTTGAGCCAAAAAAGTCGAATTAATTTTTTTCGTTTTTGGCCAAATTTAACTTTGGGGTGTTATGGGGAGGCAAACTTAAATTTCTTAAAATTGAATTTTTGGCCCCGTGTGCGTTGATACTATCCAACAGGAACCCCCAGACGACATTTCCGTCGATTTGAGGTCGAAAAAGTCGAATTAATTTTTTTGGATTTTGATCAAATTTAAACCCCCAGAAGACATTTCCGTCGATTTTGGGTCGAAAAAGTGAAATTATTTTTTTTCGATGTTGTCCAAATTTCACATTGGGGTGTTACGGGGAGGCAAACTTAGATTTTTTAAAATTGAATTTTCGTCCCCGTGTACGTTGATACTATCCAATAGCGACCCCCAGAAAACATTTCCGTCGATTTTGGGTCGAAAAAGCCGAATTAATTTTTTTCGATTTTGTCCAAATTTAACATTGGGGTGTTATGGGGAGGCAAACTTAAATTTTTTTAAATTGAATTTTTGGCGCCGTGTGCGTTGATACTATACAACAGGAATCGCCAGAAGACATTTCCGTTGATTTGGGGTCGAAAAAGTCGAATCAACTTTTTCGATTTTGGCCAAATTTAACATTGGGCTCTTATGGGGAGGCAAACTTAAATTTTTTAAAATGGAATTTTTGGCCCCGTATGCGTTGATAATATCCAATAGGAACCCCTGTTACGTCCACAAATACTTACTTGCGGTCTCTGTTTTGGGTCAATGCAAAAAATATGCACTTTACTCCTGGGACCGAGACCAAAGTCAATGTCCTGTTGCTCATCCAGTTCAGCCAAGGGTTATTTTGGTTTTACTTATCAGTATCAGAAAATGAAAAATACTGACAAGCCGGATATTACAAATTTATTCACCATAAAAACGATTTAATAGAATGGTGTTCCAAACATAACTCTTTAATGCATACGGTAACAAACGCTTCACTCAGTCAATTAATTTGTTCCTCGATTTTCTCAATCCACTCGTTTTTAGAATTTATTCGATATTATTTTCGTTTTAAGTATTTTTAAATTTGAAATATTGTGGAATTTTTAAATGCACTTACGAAGCACATGCAAGCGTCGAGATTATTTATTTATTTCTTTTTTTTTTTATTGATGGATAGTCACTTACAGTTTTAAGATAAAAAGAGGCCGGAATGTCGATTAACAATTATCTTATTGGTCCAGTATTTAACTATAACACTGTTTTGAATTTTGGACAGAAATTATGTTAACACAATGCGGCCGAGTCCGAAATTGGAAGTGCGCGCTCCAGGTTTGCGCTTCCCTTTTATAATCATCGTGACTTAGTAACAAGCCATAGGGCTGATGCAATTTCTTTCCATATATGGTAATGGAGAGCACTGCATGATATTTCCGGATCATCTGCTTGAGTCATAGGAGAAAGCCTTGACAACGCACGCGCATAATGTTTAGATAACCTTGGCATTCGCAGGTGGCTATCCAACGCGCTAATCGATATCTACGTCCTTCCATGATTTCTTAATTTTACGCCTCTAATTTCTATCCGATAATATGTCAATTCTACGCATTACATTGAGTAATTTAGCAAGCGAAATCTCAACAATGAAAATAATAGTGGTAATAATCATAATAATTATATTATTAATAATCGACATATTTTTAAGAGGCAAAAAGAAATTATCAATTTTGGGACGTTACACCCCCAGAAGACATTTCCGTCGATTTTGGGTCGAAAAAGTCGAATAGTTTTTTTTGCGTTTTCTCCACATTTAACATTGGGGTGTTATGGGGAGGCAAACTTAAATTTTTTAACAAATGAATTTTTGGCCCCGTGTGCGTTGATACTATCCAACAGGAACCCCCAGAAGACATTTCCGTCGATTTTGGGTCGAAAAAGTCGAATTAATTTTTTTCGATTTTGGGCAAATTTAACATTAGGCTCTTATGGGGAGGCAAACTTAAATTTTTTAAAATTGAATGTTTGGGCCCGTGTGCGTTGATACTATCCAATAGGAACGCCCAGAAGACATTTCCGTTGATTTTGGGTCGAAAAAGTCGAATTAATTTTTTTCGATTTTGGCCAAATTTAACTTTGGTGTGTTCTAGGGAGGCAAACTTAAATTTTTTAAAATTGAATTTTTGGCCCCGTGTGCGTTGATACTATCCAACAGGAACCCCCAGAAGACATTTCCGTTGGTTTTGGGTCGAAAAAGGCGAATTAATTTTTTCCGATTTTGGCAAAATTTAACTTTGGTGTGTTCTAGGGAGGCAAACTTAACTTTTTTAAAATTGAATTTTTGGCCGCGTGTGCGTTGATACTATCCAACAGGAACCTCCAGACGACATTTCCGTTGATTTTGGGTCGGAAAAGGGAAATTAATTTTTTTCGATTGTGGCCAAACTTAACGTTGGGCTCTTATAGGGAGGTGAACTGAAATTTTTTTTAAATCGAATTTTCGTCCCCGTGTGCGTTAATACTATGCAATAGTAACCGCCAGAAGACATTTCCGTCGATTTTGGGGCGAAAAAGTCGAATTATTTTTTTTGCATTTTGTTCAAATTTAACATTGGGGTGGTATGGGGAGGCCAACTTAAATTTTTTAAAATTGAATTTTTGGCCCCGTGTGCGTTGATACTACCCAACAGGGAACCCCAGAAGGCATTTCCGTTGCTTTTGGGTCGAAAAAGTCGAATTAATTTTTTTCGATTTTGGCCAAATTTAACTTTGGTGTGTTCTAGGGAGGCAAACTTAAATTTATTAAAATTGAATTTTTGGCCCCGTGTGCGTTGATACTATCCAACAGGAACCCCCAGAAGACATTTCCGTTGGTTTTGGGTCGAAAAAGTCGAATTAATTTTTTTCGATTTTGGCCAAATTTAACTTTGGGCTCTTATGGGAAGGCAAACTTAAATTTTTTAAAATTGAATTTTTGGCCCCGTGTGCGTTGATACTACCCAACAGGGAACCCCAGAAGGCATTTCCGTTGCTTTTGGGTCGAGAAGGTCGAATTAATTTTTTCCGATTTTGTCCAAATTTAACATTGGAGGGTTATGGCGAGGCAAACTTAAATTTTTTAAAATTGAATTTTTGGTCCTGTGTGCGCTGATACTATCCAACAGGGACCCCCAGAAGGCAGTTCCGTCGATTTTGGGTCAAAAACGTCCAATTAATTTTTTTCGATTTTGGCCAGATTTCACATTAGGCTCTTATGGGGAGACAAACGTAAATTTTTTAAAATTGAATTTTTGGCCCCGTGTGCGTTGATACTATCCAACAGGGACCCCCAGAAGGCATTTCCGTCGAATTCGGGTCGAAAACGTCCAATTAATTTTTTTCCATTTTGGCCAGATTTAACTTTGGTGTGTTCGAGGGAGGCAAACTTAAATTTTTTAAAATTGAATTTTTGGCCCCGTGTGCGTTGATACTATCCAATAGGACCCCCAGAAGACATTTCCGTCGATTTTGGGTCGAAAAAGTCGAATTATTTTTTTTGCATTTTGTCCAAATTTAACATTGGGGTGTTATGGGGAGGCTAACTTAAATTTTTTGAAATTGAATTTTTGGCCCCGTGTGCGTTGATACTATCCAACAGGGACCCCCAGAAGGCATTTCCGTCGATTTCGCGTCGAAAACGTCCAATTAATTTTTTTCGATTTCGGCCAAATTTACCATTGGGCTCTTATGGGGAGGCAAACTTAACTTTTTTAAAATTGAATTTTTGGCCGCGTGTGCGTTGATACTATCCAACAGGAACCCCCAGAAGACATTTCCGTCGATTTGGGGTCGAAAAAGTCGAATTAATTTTTTTGGATTTTTGCCAAATTTAAACCCCCAGAAGACATTTCCGTCGATTTTGGGTCGGAAAAGGGAAATTAAATGTTTTCGATTGTGGCCAAACTTAACGTTGGGCTCTTATAGGGAGGTAAACTGAATTTTTTTTAAAATCGAATTTTCGTCCCCGTGTGCGTTAATGCTATGCAATAGTAACCGCCAGAAGACATTTCCGTCGATTTTGGGTCGAAAAAGTCGAATTAATTTTTTCCGATTTTGGCCAAATTTAACATTGGAGGGTTATGGCGAGGTAAACTTAAATTTTTTAAAATTGAATTTTTGGCCCCGTGTGCGTTGATACTATCCAATAGGAACCCCCAGAAGACATTTCCGTCGATTTTGGGTCGGAAAAGGGAAATTAATTTTTTTCGATTGTGGCCAAACTTAACGTTGGGCTCTTATGGGGAGGTAAACTGAAATTTTTTTAAAATTGAATTTTTGGCCCCGTGTGCGTTGATACTATCCAATAGGGACCCCCAGACGACATTTCCGTCGATTTTGGGTCGAAAAAGGGAAATTAATTTTTTTCGATTGTGGCCAAACTTAACGTTGGGCTCTTATGGGGAGGTAAACTGAAAATTTTTTTAAATCGAATTTTTGGCCCCGTGTGCGTTGATACTATCCAATAGGAACCCCCAGAAGACATTTCCGTTGATTTTGGGTCGGAAAAGGGAAATTAATTTTTTTCGATTGTGGCCAAACTTAACGTTGGGCTCTTATGGGGCGGCAAACTTAAATTTTTTTAAACTGAATTTTTGGTGCCGTGTGCGTTGATACTATCCAACAGGAACCCCCAGAAGACATTTCCGTTGGTTTTCAGTCCAAAAAGTCGAATTAATTTTTTTCGATTTTGGCCAAATTTAACTTTGGGGTGTTCTAGGGAGGCAAACTTAACTTTTTTAAAATTGAATTTTTGGCCGCGTGTGCGTTGATACTATCCAACAGGAACCCCCAGAAGACATTTCCGTCGATTTGGGGTCGAAAAAGTCGAATTAATTTTTTTGGATTTTGGCCACATTTAAACCCCCAGAAAACATTTCCGTCGATTTTGGGTCGAAAAAGTCGAATTAATTTTTTTCGATTTTGTCCAAATTTAAGATTGGGGTGTTATGGGGAGGCCAACTTAAATTGTTTAAAATTGAATTTTTGGCCCCGTGTGCGTTGATACTATCCAATAGGAACCCCCAGAAGACATTTCCGTTGGTTTTGGGTCGAAAAAGTCGAATTAATTTTTTTCGATTTTGGCCAAATTTAACTTTGGGCTCTTATGGGGAGGCAAACTTAAATTTTTTAAAATTCAATTTTTGGCCCCGTGTGCGTTGATGCTATCCAACAGGAACCCCCAGAACACATTTCCGTCGATTTTGGGTCGAAAAAGTCGAATTAATTTTTTTCGATTTTGGTCAAATTTAACTTTGGTGTGTTCTAGGGAGGCAAACTTAAATTTTTTAAAATTGAATTTTTGGGCCCGTGTGCGTTAATACTATGCAATAGTAACCGCCAGAAGACATTTCCGTCGATTTGGGCTCGAAAAAGTCGATTTAATTTTTTTGGATTTTGGCCTCATTTAAACCCCCAGAAAACATTTCCGTCGATTTTGGGTCGAAAAAGTGAAATTATTTTTTTTCGATGTTGTCCAAATTTAACATTGGGGTATTATGGGGAGGCAAACTTAAATTTTTTAAAATTGAATTTTTGGGCCCGTGTGCGGTGATACTATCCAATAGGAAGGCCCAGATAACATTTCCGTCGATTTGGGTCGAAAAAGTCGAATTAATTTTTTTCGATTTTGGCCAAATTTAACATTGGGCTCTCATGGGGAGGCAAACTTAAATATTTTAAAATTGAATTTTTGGCCCCGTGTGCGTTGATACTATCCAATAGGAACCCCAAGAAGGCATTTCCGTCGATTTCGGGTCGAAAACGTCAAATTAATTTTTTTCGATTTTATCCAAATTTAACATTGGAGTGTTATGGGGTGGCAAACTTAAATTTTTTAAAATTGAATTTTTGGCGCCGTGTGCGTTGATACTATGCAATAGGGACGCCCAGAAGACATTTCCGTCGATTTTGGGACGAAAAAGTGAAATTAATTTTTTTCGATTTTGGGCAAATTTAACGTTGGGCTCTCATGGGGAGGCAAACTTAAATTTTTTAAAATCGAATTTTTGGCCGCGTATGCGTTGATACTATCCAATAGGAACCCCGAGAAGACATTTCCGTTGAGTTTGGGTCGAAAAAGTGAAATTAATTTTTTTTGATTTTGGCCAAACTTAACGTTGGGCTCTTATGGGGAGGTAAACTTAAATTTTTTTAAATGCACTTTTTGGCCCCGTGTGCGTAGATACTATTCAACAGGAACCCCCAGAAGACATTTCCGTTGGTTTTGGGTCGACAAAGTCGAATTAATTTTTTTCGATTTTGGCCAAATTTAACTTTGGTGTGTTATGGGGAGGCAAACTTAAATTTTTTAAAATTGAATTTTTGGCTCCGTGTGCGTTGACACTATCCAATAGGAACCCACGGAAGACATTTTCGTCGATTTGGGGTCCAAAAAGTCGAATTAATTTTTTTGGATTTTGGCCAAATTTAAACCCCCAGAAGACATTTCCGTCGATTTTGGGTCGGAAAAGGGAAATTAAATTTTTTCGATTGTGGCCAAACTTAACGTTGGGCTCTTATGGGGAGGTAAACTGAAAATTTTTTAAAATCGCATTTTTGGCCGCGTGTGCGTTGATACTATGCAATAGGAACCCCCAGAAGACATTTCCGTCGATTTGCGGTCGAAAAAGTCGAATTAATTTTTTTCCATCTTGGCCAAATTTAACATTGGAGGGTTATGGGGAGGCAAACTTAAATTTTTTAAAATTGAATTTTTGGCCCCGTGTGAGTTAATACTATCCAACAGGGACCCCCAGAAGGCATTTCCGTCGAATTCGGGTCGAAAACGTCCAATTAATTTTTTTCGATTTTGGCCAGATTTAATTTTGGTGTGTTCGAGCGAGGCTAACTTAAATTTTTTAAAATTGAATTTTTGGCCCCGTGTGCGTTGATACTATCCAATAAGAAGCTCCAGAAGACATTTCCGTCGATTTTGGGTCGGAAAAGGGAAATTAATTTTTTTCGATTGTGGCCAAACTTAACATTGGGCTCTCATGGGGAGGCAACCTTAAATATTTTAAAATTGAATTTTTGGCGCCGTGTGCGTTGATACTATCCAACAGGAACCCCCAGAAGACATTTCCGTCGATTTGGGGTCGAAAAAGTCGAATTAATTTTTTTGGATTTTGGCCACATTTAAACCCCCAGAAAACATTTCCGTCGATTTTGGGTCGAAAAAGTCGAATTAATTTTTTTCGATTTTGTCCAAATTTAAGATTGGGGTGTTATGGGGAGGCAAACTTAACTTTTTTAAAATTGATTTTTTGGCCCCGTGTGCGTTGATACTATCCAACAGGAACCCCCAGAAGACATTTCCGTCGATTTTGGGTCGGAAAAGGGAAATTAATTTTTTTCGATGTTGTCCAAATTTAACATTGGGGTGTTATGGGGAGGCAAACTTAAATTTTTTAAAATTGAATTTTTGGCCCGGTGTGCGTTGATACTATCCAACAGGGAACCCCAGAAGGCATTTCCGTTGCATTTGGGTCGAAAAAGTCGAATTAATTTTTTTCGATTTTGGCCAAATTTAACATTGGGCTCTTATGGGGAGGCAAACTTAAATTTTTTAAAATTGAATTTTTGGCCCGGTGTGCGTTGATACTATCCAACAGGGAACCCCAGAAGACATTTCCGTCGATTTTGGGTCGAAAAAGTCAAAATTAATTTTTTTGGATTTTTGCCAAATTTAAACCCCCAGAAGACATTTCCGTTGAGTTTGGGTCGAAAAAGTCAAATTAATTTTTTTCGATTTTGTCCAAATTTAACATTGGAGGGTTATGGCGAGGCAAACTTAAATTTTTTAAAATTGAATTTTTGGTCCTGTGTGCGTTGATACTATCCAATAGGACCTCCAGAAGACATTTCCGTCGATTTTGGGTCGAAAAAGTCGAATTATTTATTTTGCGTTTTCTCCACATTTAACATTGGGGTGTTATGGGGAGGCAAACTTAAATTTTTTAACAAATGAATTTTTGGCCCCGTGTGCGTTGATACTATCCAACAGGAACCCCCAGAAGACATTTCCGTCGATTTTGGGTCGAAAAAGTCGAATTAATTTTTTTCGATTGTGGCCAAACTTAACGTTGGGCTCTTATGGGGAGGTAAACTGAAAATTTTTTAAAATCGAATTTTTGGCCCCGTGTGCGTTGATACTATGCAATAGGAACCCCCAGAAGACATTTCCGTTGAGTTTGGGTCGAAAAAGTCAAATTAATTTTTTTCGATTTTGTCCAAATTTAACATTGGAAGGTTATGGCGAGGCAAACTTAAATTTTTTAAAATTGAATTTTTGGTCCTGTGTGCGCTGATACTATCCAACAGGGACCCTCAGAAGGCAGTTCCGTCGATTTTGGGTCGAAAACGTCCAATTAATTTTTTTCGATTTTGGCCAGATTTCACATTAGGCTCTTATGGGGAGACAAACTTAAATTTTTTAAAATTGAATTTTTGGGCCCGTGGGCGTTGATATTATCCAATAGGAACCCCCAGAAGACATTTCCGTCGATTTTGGGTCGAAAAAGTCGAATTATTTTTTTCGATTTTGGCCAAATTTAACTTTGGGCTCTTATGGGGAGGCAAACTTAAATTTTTCAACATACAATTTTTGGCGCCGTGGGCTTTGATACTATCCAACAGGAACCCCCAGAAGACATTTCCGTCGATTTTGGGTCGAAAAAGTCGAATTATTTTTTTTCGATTTCGGCCAAATTTAACTTTGGTGGGTTATAGGGAGGCAACCTTAAATTTTTCAAAATACAATTTTTGGCGCCGTGTGCGTTGATACTATCCAACAGGAACCCCCAGACGACATTTCCGTCGATTTGGGGTCGAAAAAGTCAAATTAATTTTTTTCGATTTTGTCCAAATTTAACATTGGAGGGTTATGGCGAGGCAAACTTAAATTTTTGAAAATTGAATTTTTGGTCCTGTGTGCGTTGATACTATCCAATAGGACCCCCCGAAGACATTTCCGTCGATTTTGGGTCGAAAAAGTCGAATTATTTTTTTTGCATTTTGTCCAAATTTAACATTGGGGTATTATGGGGAGGCAAACTTAAATATTTTAAAATTGAATTTTCGTCCCCGTGTGCGTTAATGCTATGCAATAGTAACCCCCAGAAGACATTTCCGTCGATTTTGGGTCGGAAAAGGGAAATTAATTTTTTTCGATTGTGGCCAAACTTAACGTTGGGCTCTTATGGGGCGGCAAACTTAAATTTTTTAAAACTGAATTTTTGGTGCCGTGTGCGTTGATACTATCCAACAGGAACCCCCAGAAGACATTTCCGTTGGTTTTCAGTCGAAAAAGTCGAATTAATTTTTTTCGATTTTGGCCAAATTTAACTTTGGGGTGTTCTAGGGAGGCAAACTTAAATTTTTTCTAAATGGAATTTTTGGCGCCGTGTGCGTTGATACTATACAACAGGAACCCCCAGAAGACATTTCCGTCGATTTTGGGTCGGAAAAGGGAAATTAATTTTTTTCGATGTTGTCCAAATTTAACATTGGGGTGTTATGGGGAGGCAAACATAAATTTTTTAAAATTGAATTTTTGGCCCCGTGTGCGTTGATACTATCCAACAGGGAACCCCAGAAGGCATTTCCGTTGCATTTGGGTCGAAAAAGTCGAATTATTTTTTTCCGATTTTGGCCAAATTTAACATTGGGTTCTTATGGGGAGGCAAACTTAAATTTTTTAAAATTGAATTTTTGGCCCCGTGGGCGTTGATACTATCCAATAGGAACCCCCAGAAGGCATTTCCGTCGATTTTGGGTCGAAAAAGTCGAATTAATTTTTTCCGATTTTGGCCAAATTTAACATCGGGCTCTTGTGGGGAGGCAAACTTAGATTTTTTAAAATTTTAATTTTCGGCCCCGTGTACGTTGATACTATCCAATAGCGACCCCCAGAAGGCATTTCCGTCGATTTCGGGTCGAAAACATCCAACTAATTTTTTTCGATTTTGTCCAAATTTAACATTGGGGTGTTATGGGGAGGCAAAGTTAAATTTTTTTAAATTGAATTTTTGGCGCCGTGTGCGTTGATACTATACAACAGGAACCCCCAGAAGACATTTCCGTTGATTTTGGGTCGAAAAAGTCGAATCAACTTTTTCGATTTTGGCCAAATTTAACATTGGGCTCTTATGGGGAGGCAAACTTAAATTTTTTAAAATCGAATTTTTGGCCCCGTATGCGTTGATACTATCCAATAGGAACCCCCAGAAGACATTTCCGTCGATTTTGGGTCAAAAAGTCGAATTATTTTTTTTGCGTTTTCTCCACATTTAACATTGTGGTGTTATGGGGAGGCAAACTTAAATTTTTCAACAAATGAATTTTTGGCCGCGTGTGCGTTGATACTATCCAATAGGAACCCCCAGAAGACATTTCCGTTGGTTTTGGGTCGAAAAAGTCGAATTAATTTTTTTCGATTTTGGCCAAATTTAACTTTGGGCTCTTATGGGGAGGCAAACTTAAATTTTTTAAAATTCAATTTTTGGCCCCGTGTGCGTTGATGCTATCCAACAGGAACCCCCAGAACACATTTCCGTCGATTTTGGGTCGAAAAAGTCGAATTAATTTTTTTCGATTTTGGTCAAATTTAACTTTGGTGTGTTCTAGGGAGGCAAACTTAAATTTTTTAAAATTGAATTTTTGGGCCCGTGTGCGTTAATACTATGCAATAGTAACCGCCAGAAGACATTTCCGTCGATTTGGGCTCGAAAAAGTCGATTTAATTTTTTTGGATTTTGGCCTCATTTAAACCCCCAGAAAACATTTCCGTCGATTTTGGGTCGAAAAAGTGAAATTATTTTTTTTCGATGTTGTCCAAATTTAACATTGGGGTATTATGGGGAGGCAAACTTAAATTTTTTAAAATTGAATTTTTGGGCCCGTGTGCGGTGATACTATCCAATAGGAACGCCCAGATAACATTTCCGTCGATTTGGGTCGAAAAAGTCGAATTAATTTTTTTCGATTTTGGCCAAATTTAACATTGGGCTCTCATGGGGAGGCAAACTTAAATATTTTAAAATTGAATTTTTGGCCCCGTGTGCGTTGATACTATCCAATAGGAACCCCAAGAAGGCATTTCCGTCGATTTCGGGTCGAAAACGTCAAATTAATTTTTTTCGATTTTATCCAAATTTAACATTGGAGTGTTATGGGGTGGCAAACTTAAATTTTTTAAAATTGAATTTTTGGCGCCGTGTGCGTTGATACTATGCAATAGGGACGCCCAGAAGACATTTCCGTCGATTTTGGGTCGAAAAAGTGAAATTAATTTTTTTCGATTTTGGGCAAATTTAACATCGGGGTGTTATGCTTAGGCAACCTTAAATTTTTTAAAATCGAATTTTTGGCCGCGTATGCGTTGATACTATCCAATAGGAACCCCGAGAAGACATTTCCGTTGAGTTTGGGTCGAAAAAGTGAAATTAATTTTTTTTGATTTTGGCCAAACTTAACGTTGGGCTCTTATGGGGAGGTAAACTTAAATTTTTTTAAATGCACTTTTTGGCCCCGTGTGCGTAGATACTATTCAACAGGAACCCCCAGAAGACATTTCCGTTGGTTTTGGGTCGACAAAGTCGAATTAATTTTTTTCGATTTTGGCCAAATTTAACTTTGGTGTGTTATGGGGAGGCAAACTTAAATTTTTTAAAATTGAATTTTTGGCTCCGTGTGCGTTGACACTATCCAATAGGAACCCACGGAAGACATTTTCGTCGATTTGGGGTCCAAAAAGTCGAATTAATTTTTTTGGATTTTGGCCAAATTTAAACCCCCAGAAGACATTTCCGTCGATTTTGGGTCGGAAAAGGGAAATTAAATTTTTTCGATTGTGGCCAAACTTAACGTTGGGCTCTTATGGGGAGGTAAACTGAAAATTTTTTAAAATCGCATTTTTGGCCGCGTGTGCGTTGATACTATGCAATAGGAACCCCCAGAAGACATTTCCGTCGATTTGCGGTCGAAAAAGTCGAATTAATTTTTTTCCATCTTGGCCAAATTTAACATTGGAGGGTTATGGGGAGGCAAACTTAAATTTTTTAAAATTGAATTTTTGGCCCCGTGTGCGTTGATACTATCCAACAGGGACCCCCAGAAGGCATTTCCGTCGAATTCGGGTCGAAAACGTCCAATTAATTTTTTTCGATTTTGGCCAGATTTAATTTTGGTGTGTTCGAGCGAGGCTAACTTAAATTTTTTAAAATTGAATTTTTGGCCCCGTGTGCGTCGATACTATCCAATAAGAAGCTCCAGAAGACATTTCCGTCGATTTTGGGTCGGAAAAGGGAAATTAATTTTTTTCGATTGTGGCCAAACTTAACATTGGGCTCTCATGGGGAGGCAAACTTAAATATTTTAAAATTGAATTTTTGGCGCCGTGTGCGTTGATACTATCCAACAGGAACCCCCAGAAGACATTTCCGGTGGTTTTCAGTCGAAAAAGTCCAATTAATTTTTTTCGATTTTGTCCAAATTTAACATTGGGGTGTTATGGGGAGGGAAACTTAAATTTTTTAAAATTGAATTTTTGGCCCCGTGTGCGCTGATACTATCCAATAGGAACCCCCTGAAGACATTTCCGTTGAGTTTGGGTCGGAAAAGTCAAAATAATTTTTTTCAACTTTGTCCAAATTTAACATTGGGGTGTTATGGGGAGGCAAACTTAATTTTTTTAAAATTGAATTTTTGGCCCCGTGTGCGTTGATACTATCCACTAGGAACCCCCAGAAGACATTTCCGTCGATTTTGGGTCGGAAAAGGGAAATTAATTTTTTTCGATTGTGGCCAAATTTAACATTGGAGGGTTATGGCGAGGCAAACTTAAATTTTTTAAAATTGAATTTTTGGTCCTGTGTGCGCTGATACTATCCAACAGGGACCCCCAGAAGGCAGTTCCGTCGATTTTGGGTCGAAAACGCCCAATTAATTTTTTTCGATTTTGGCCAGATTTCACATTAGGCTCTTATGGGGAGACAAACTTAAATTTTTTAAAATTGAATTTTTGGGCCCGTGGGCGTTGATATTATCCAATAGGAACCCCCAGAAGACATTTCCGTCGATTTTGGGTCGAAAAAGTCGAATTATTTTTTTCGATTTTGGCCAAATTTAACTTTGGGCTCTTATGGGGAGGCAAACTTAAATTTTTCAATATACAATTTTTGGCGCCGTGTGCTTTGATACTATCCAACAGGAACCCCCAGAAGACATTTCCGTCGATTTGGGGTCGAAAAAGTCGAATTAATTTTTTTGGATTTTTGCCAAATTTAAACCCCCAGAAGACATTTCCGTCGATTTTGGGTCGGAAAAGGGAAATTAAATGTTTTCGATTGTGGCCAAACTTAACGTTGGGCTCTTATAGGGACGTAAACTGAAATTTTTTTAAAATCGAATTTTCGTCCCCGTGTGCGTTAATGCTATGCAATAGTAACCGCCAGAAGACATTTCCGTCGATTTTGGGTCGAAAAAGTCGAATTAATTTTTTCCGATTTTGGCCAAATTTAACATTGGAGGGTTATGGCGAGGTAAACTTAAATTTTTTAAAATTGAATTTTTGGCCCCGTGTGCGTTGATACTATCCAATAGGAACCCCCAGAAGACATTTCCGTCGATTTTGGGTCGGAAAAGGGAAATTAATTTTTTTCGATTGTGGCCAAACTTAACGTTGGGCTCTTATGGGGAGGTAAACCGAAATTTTTTTAAAATCGCATTTTTGGCCCCGTGTGCGTTGATACTATGCAATAGGAACCCCCAGAAGATATTTCCGTCGAGTTTGGGTCGAAAAAGTCAAATGAATTTTTTTAGATTTTGGCCAAATGTCACATTTGGCTCTTATGGGGAGGCAAACTTAAATATTTTAAAATTGAATTTTTGGCCCCGTGTGCGTTGATACTATCCAATAGGGACCCCCAGACGACATTTCCGTCGATTTTGGGTCGAAAACGGGAAATTAATTTTTTTCGATTGTGGCCAAACTTAACGTTGGGCTCTTATGGGGAGGTAAACTGAAAATTTTTTTAAATCGAATTTTTGGCCCCGTGTGCGTTGATACTATCCAATAGGAACCCCCAGAAGACATTTCCGTTGATTTTGGGTCGGAAAAGGGAAATTAATTTTTTTCGATTGTGGCCAAACTTAACGTTGGGCTCTTATGGGGCGGCAAACTTAAATTTTTTAAAACTGAATTTTTGGTGCCGTGTGCGTTGATACTATCCAACAGGAACCCCCAGAAGACATTTCCGTTGGTTTTCAGTCGAAAAAGTCGAATTAATTTTTTTCGATTTTGGCCAAATTTAACTTTGGGGTGTTCTAGGGAGGCAAACTTAACTTTTTTAAAATTGAATTTTTGGCCGCGTGTGCGTTGATACTATCCAACAGGAACCCCCAGAAGACATTTCCGTCGATGTGGGGTCGAAAAAGTCGAATTAATTTTTTTGGATTTTGGCCACATTTAAACCCCCAGAAAACATTTCCGTCGATTTTGGGTCGAAAAAGTCGAATTAATTTTTTTCGATTTTGTCCAAATTTAAGATTGGGATGTTATGGGGAGGCAAACTTAACTTTTTTAAAATTGATTTTTTGGCCCCGTGTGCGTTGATACTATCCAACAGGAACCCCCAGAAGACATTTCCGTCGATTTTGGGTCGGAAAAGGGAAATTAATTTTTTTCGATGTTGTCCAAATTTAACATTGGGGTGTTATGGGGAGGCAAACTTAAATTTTTGAAAATTGAATTTTTGGCCCGGTGTGCGTTGATACTATCCAACAGGGAACCCCAGAAGGCATTTCCGTTGCATTTGGGTCGAAAAAGTCGAATTAATTTTTTTCGATTTTGGCCAAATTTAACATTGGGCTCTTATGGGGAGGCAAACTTAAATTTTTTAAAATTGAATTTTTGGCCCCGTGTGCGGTGATACTATCCAATAGGAACCTCCAGAAGACATTTCCGTCGATTTTGGGTCGAAAAAGTCGAATTATTTTTTTTGCATTTTGTCCAAATTTAACATTGGGGTATTATGGGGAGGCAAACTTAAATTTTTTAAAATTGAATTTTTGGCCCCGTGTGCGTTGATACTATCCAATAGGAACCTCCAGAAGACATTTCCGTCGATTTTCGGTCGCAAAAGGGACATTAATTTTTTTCGATTGTGGCCAAACTTAACGTTGGGCTCTTATGGGGAGGCAAACTTAAATTTTTTAAAATTGAATTTTTGGGCCCGTGTGCGGTGATACTATCCAATAGGAACGCCCAGATAACATTTCCGTCGATTTGGGTCGAAAAAGTCGAATTAATTTTTTTCGATTTTGGCCAACGTTAACATTGGGCTCTCATGGGGAGGCAAACTTAAATATTTTAAAATTGAATTTTTGGCCCCGTGTGCGTTGATACTATCCAATAAGAACCCCCAGACGACATTTCCGTCGATTTGGGGTCAAAAAGTCGAATCAACTTTTTTCGATTTTGGCCAGATTTAACATCGGGCTCCTGTGGGTAGGCAAACTTAGATTTTTTAAAATTGAATTTTTGGCCCGGTGTGCGTTGATACTATCCAACAGGGAACCCCAGAAGGCATTTCCGTTGCATTTGGGTCGAAAAAGTCGAATTAATTTTTTTCGATTTTGGCCAAATTTAACTTTGGGGTGTTCTAGGGAGGCAAACTTAAATTTTTTAAAATTGAATTTTTGGCGCCGTGTGCGTTGATACTATACAACAGGAAACCCCACAAGACATTTCCGTTGATTTTGGGTCAAAAAGTCGAATCAACTTTTTTCGATTTTGGCCAGATTTAACATTAGGCTCATATGGGGAGGCAAACTTAAATTTTTTAAAATTGAATTTTTGGGCCCGTGTGCGTCGATACTATCTAATAGGAACCGCCAGAAGACATTTCCGTCGATTTTGGGTCGGAAAAGCGAAATCAATTTTTTTCGATTGTGGCCAAACTTAACGTTGGGCTCTTATGGGGAGGCAAACTGAAATTTTTTAAAATTGAATTTTTGGCCCCGTGTGCGTTGATACTATCCAATAGGAACCCCCAGAAGACATTTCCGTCGATTTCGGGTCGAAAACTTCCAATTAATTTTTTTCAATTTTGTCCAAATTTAACATTGGGCTCTTATGGGGAGGCAAACTTAAATTTTTCAAAATACAATTTTTGGCGCCGTGTGCGTTGATACTATGCAATAGGAACCCCCAGAAGACATTTCCGTCGATTTTGGGTCGAAAAAGTCGAATTATTTTTTTTCGATTTCGGTCAAATTTAACTTTGGTGTGTTCGAGGGAGGCAAACTTAAATTTTTTAAAATTGAATTTTTGGCCCCGTGTGTGTTGATACTATGCAATGGGAACCCCCAGAAGACATTTCCGTCGATTTTGGGTCGGAAAAGGGAAATTAATTTTTTTCGATTGTCGCCAAACTTAACGTTGGGCTCTTATGGGGAGGTAAACTGAAAATGTTTTAAAATCGAATTTTTGGCCCCGTGTGCGTTGATACTATCCAACAGGCACCCCCAGAAGGCATTTCCGTCGATTTCGGGTCGAAAACGTCCAATTAATTTTTTTCGATTTTGGCCAAATTTAACATTAGGCTTATGGGGAGGCCAACTTAAATTTTTTAAAATCGAATTTTTGGGCCCGTGTGCGGTGATACTATCCAATAGGAACCCCCAGAAGACATTTCTGTCGATTTTGGGTCGGAAAAGGGAAATTAATTTTTTTCGATTGTGGCCAAACTTAACGTTGGGCTCTTATGGGGAGGCAAACTTAAATTTTTTAAAATTGAATTTTTGGCGCCGTGTGCGTTGATACTATCCAACAGGAACCCCCAGAAGACATTTCCGGTGGTTTTCAGTCGAAAAAGTCCAATTAATTTTTTTCGATTTTGGCCAAATTTAACATTAGGCTTATGGGGAGGCCAACTTAAATTTTTTAAAATCGAATTTTTGGGCCCGTGTGCGGTGATACTATCCAATAGGAACCCCCAGAAGACATTTCTGTCGATTTTGGGTCGGAAAAGGGAAATTAATTTTTTTCGATTGTGGCCAAACTTAACGTTGGGCTCTTATGGGGAGGCAAACTTAAATTTTTTAAAATTGAATTTTTGGGCCCGTGTGCGTCGATACTATCTAATAGGAACCGCCAGAAGACATTTCCGTTGATTTTGGGTCGAAAAAGTCGAATTAATTTTTTTCGATTTTGGCCAAATTTAACATTGGGCTCTTATGGGGAGGCAAATTTAAATTTTTTAAAATTGAATTTTTGGCCCCGTGTGCGTTGATACTATCCAACAGGAACCCCCAGACGACATTTCCGTCGATTTGAGGTCGAAAAAGTCGAATTAATTTTTTTGGATTTTGCCCAAATTTAAACCCCCCGAAGACATTTCCGTCGATTTTGGGTCGAAAAAGTGAAATTATTTTTTTTCGATGTTGTCCAAATTTCACATTGGGGTGTTACGGGGAGGCAAACTTAAATTTTTTTAAATTGAATTTTTGGCCCCGTGTGCGTTGATACTATCCAATAGGAAACCCCAGAAGACATTTCCGTCGATTTTGGGTCGGAAAAGGGAAATTAATTTTTTTCGATTGTGGCCAAACTTAACGTTGGGCTCTTATGGGGAGGTAAACTGACATTTTTTTAAAATCGAATTGTTGTCCCCGTGTGCGTTAATACTATGCAATAGTAACCCCCAGAAGACATTTCCGTCGATTTTGGGTCGAAAAAGTCGAATTAATTTTTTTCGATTTTGGCCAAATTTAACTTAGGGGTGTTCTAGGGAGGCAAACTTAAATTTTTTAAAATTGAATTTTTTGCGCCGTGTGCGTTGATACTATACAACAGGAACCCCCAGAAGACATTTCCGTTGATTTTGGGTCAAAAAGTCGAATCAACTGTTTTCGATTTTGGCCAGATTTAACATTAGGCTCTTATGGGGAGGCAAACTTAAATTTTTTAAAATTGAATTTTTGGGCCCGTGTGCGTTGATACTATCCAATAGGAACCCCCAGAAGACATTGCCGTCGATTTTGGGTCGGAAAAGGGGAATTAATTTTTTTCGATTGTGGCCAAACTTAACGTTGGGCTCTTATGGGGAGGCAAACTTAAATTTTTTAAAATTGAATTTTTGGCGCCGTGTGCGTTGATACTATCCAACAGGAACCCCCAGAAGACATTTCCGGTGGTTTTCAGTCGAAAAAGTCCAATTAATTTTTTTCGATTTTGTCCAAATTTAACATTGGGGTGTTATGGGGAGGGAAACTTAAATTTTTTAAAATTGAATTTTTGGCCCCGTGTGCGCTGATACTATCCAATAGGAACCCCCTGAAGACATTTCCGTTGAGTTTGGGTCGGAAAAGTCAAAATAATTTTTTTCAACTTTGTCCAAATTTAACATTGGGGTGTTATGGGGAGGCAAACTTAATTTTTTTAAAATTGAATTTTTGGCCCCGTGTGCGTTGATACTATCCACTAGGAACACCCAGAAGACATTTCCGTCGATTTTGGGTCGGAAAAGGGAAATTAATTTTTTTCGATTGTGGCCAAACTTAACGTTGGGCTCTTATGGGGAGGTAAACTGAAAATTTTTTAAAATCGCATTTTTCGCCCCGTGTGCGTTGATACTATGCAATAGGAACCCCCAGAAGACATTTCCGTCGATTTTGGGTCGGAAAAGGGAAATTAATTTTTTTCGATTGTGGCCAAACTCAACGTTGGGCTCTTATGGGGAGGCAAACTTAAATTTTTTAAAATTGAATTTTTGGCGCCGTCTGCGTTGATACTATCCAACAGGAACCCCAAGAAGACATTTCCGTCGATTTTGGGTCGGAAAAGGGAAATTAATTTTTTTCGATTGTGGCCAAACTCAACGTTGGGCTCTTATGGGGAGGCAAACTTAAATTTTTTAAAATTGAATTTTTGGCGCCGTGTGCGTTGATACTATCCAACAGGAACCCCCAGACGACATTTCCGTCGATTTGGGCTCGAAAAAGTCGAATTAATTTTTTTGGATTTTGGGTCGAAAAAGTCAAATTAATTTTTTTCGATTTTGGCCAAATTTCAAATTTGGCTCTTATGGGGAGGCAAAGTTTAATTTTTTACAATTGAATTTTCGGCCCGTGTGCGTTGATACTATCCAACAGGGAACCCCAGAAGGCATTTCCGTTGCTTTTGGGTCGAAAAAGTCGAATTAATTTTTTTCGATTTTGGGCAAATTTAACATTAGGCTTTTATGGGGAGGCAAACTTAAATTTTTTAAAATTGAATGTTTGGGGCCGTGTGCGTTGATACTATCCAATAGGAACGCCCAGAAGACATTTCCGTCGATTTTGGGTCGAAAAAGTCGAATTAATTTTTTTCGATTTTGTCCAAATTTAACATTGGGCTCTTATGGGGAGGCAAACTTAAATTTTTCATAATTGAATTTTTGGCCCCGTGTGCGGTGATACTATCCAATAGGAACCACCAGAAGACATTTCTGTCGATTTTGGGTCGAAAAAGTCGAATTAATTTTTTCCGATTTTGGCCAAATTTAACATCGGGCTCTTGTGGGTAGGCAAACTTAAATTTTTTAAAATTGAATTTTTGGCCCCGTGGACGTTGATACTATCCAATAGGACCCCCAGAAGACATTTCCGTCGATTTCGGGTCGAAAAGTCAAATCAACTTTTTTCGATTTTGGCCAAATTTAACATTGGGCTCTTATGGGGAGGCAAACTTAAATTTTTTAAAATTGAATTTTTGGCCCCGTGTGCGTTGATACTATCCAACAGGGACCCCCAGAAGGCATTTCCGTCGAATTCGGGTCGAAAACATCCAATTAATTTTTTTCGATTTTGGCCAAATTTAACATTAGGCTCTTATAGGGAGGCAAACTTAAATTTTTTAAAATTGAATTTTTGGCCCCGTGTGCGTTGATACTATCCAACAGGGACCCCCAGAAGGCATTTCCGTTGCTTTTGGGTCGAAAAAGTCGAATTAATTTTTTTCGATCTTGGGCAAATTTAACATTAGGCTCTTATGGGGAGGCAAACTTAAATTTTTTACAATCGAATTTTTGGCCCCGTATGCGTTGATACTATGCAACAGGGACCCCCAGAAGGCATTTCCGTTGCTTTTCGGTCGAAGAAGTCGAATTAATTTTTTTCGATTTTGGCCAAATTTAACATTGGAGGGTTATGGGGAGGCAAACTTAAATTTTTTAAAATTGAATGTTTGGGCCCGTGTGCGTTGATACTATCCAATAGGAACCCCCAGAAGACATTTCCGTCGATCTTGGGTCGAAAAAGTCGAATTAATTTTTTCCGATTTTGGCCAAATTTAACGTTGGGCTCTTATGGGGAGGCAAACTTAAATTTTTTAAAATTGACTTTTTGGCCCCGTGTGCATTGATACTATCCAAAAGGAATCCACGGAAGACATTTCCGTCGAATTTGGGTCGAGAAAGTCGAATTAATTTTATTCGATTTTATCCAAATTGAACATTGGAGTGTTATGGGGTGGCAAACTTAAATTTTTTAAAATTGAATTTTTGGCCACGTGTGCGTTCATACTATCCAACAGGAACCCCCAGAAGACATTTCCGTTGAGTTTGGGTCGAAAAAGTGAAATTAATTTTTTTTGATTTTGGCCAAACTTAACGTTGGGCTCTTATGGGGAGGTAAACTTAAATTTTTTTAAATGCAGTTTTGGGCCCCGTGTGCGTTGATACTATCCACTAGGAACCCCCAGAAGACATTTCCGTCGATTTTGGGTCGAAAAAGTCGAATTAATTTTATTCGATTTTATCCAAATTTAACATTGGAGTGTTATGGGGTGGCAAACTTAGATTTTTTAAAATTGAATTTTTGGCCCCGTGGGCGTTGATACTATCCAAGAGGACCCCCAGAAGACATTTCCGTCGATTTTGGGTCGGAAAAGGGAAATTAATTTTTTTCGATTGTGGCCAAACTTAACGTTGGGCTGTTATGGGGAGGTAAACTGAAATTTTTTTAAAATCGAATTTTTGTCCCCGTGTGCGTTAATACTATGCAATAGTAACCCCCAGAAGACATTTCCGTCGATTTTGGGTCGAAAAAGTTGAATTAATTTTTTCCGATTTTGGCCAAATTTAACGTTGGGCTCTTATGGGGAGGCAAATTTAAATTTTTCAAAATTGAATTTTTGGCCCTGTGTGCGTTGATACTAACCAATAGGAACCCCCAGAAGACATTTCCGTCGATTTTGGGTCGAAAAAGTGAAATTAATTTTTTTCGATTTTGGGCAAATTTAACATTGGGCTCTTATGGGGAGGCAAACTTAAATTTTTTAAAATTGAATGTTTGGGCCCGTGTCCGTTGATACTATCCACCAGGAACCCCCAGAAGACATTTCCGTCGATTTGGGGTCGAAAAAGTCGAATTAATTTTTTTGGATTTTTGCCAAATTTAAACCCCCAGAAGACATTTCCGTCGATTTTGGGTCGAAAAAGTCGAATTATTTTTTTTCGATTTCGGCCAAATTTAACTTTGGTGTGTTATAGGGAGGCAAACTTAAATTTTTCAAAATACAATTTTTGGCGCCGTGTGCGTTGATACTATCCAACAGGAACCCCCAGACGACATTTCCGTTGAGTTTGGGTCGAAAAAGTCAAATTAATTTTTTTCGATTTTGTCCAAATTTAACATTGGAGGGTTATGGGGAGGCAAACTTAAATTTTTTAAAATTGAATTTTTGGCCCCGTGTGTGTTGATACTATCCAACAGGGACCCCCAGAAGGCATTTCCGTCGAATTCGGGTCGAAAACGTCCAATTAATTTTTTTCCATTTTGGCCAGATTTAACTTTGGTGTGTTCGAGGGAGGCAAACTTAAATTTTTTAAAATTGAATTTTTGGCCCTGTGTGCGTTGATACTATCCAATAGGACCCCCAGAAGACATTTCCGTTGAGTTTGGGTCGAAAAAGTCAAATTAATTTTTTTCGATTTTGTCCAAATTTAACATTGGAGGGTTATGGGGAGGCAAACTTAAATTTTTTAAAATTGAATTTTTGGCCCCGTGTGTGTTGATACTATCCAACAGGGACCCCCAGAAGGCATTTCCGTCGATTTCGCGTCGAAAACGTCCAATTAATTTTTTTCGATTTCGGCCAAATTTACCATTGGGCTCTTATGGGGAGGCAAACTGAACTTTTTAAAAATTGAATTTTTGGCCGCGTGTGCGTTGATACTATCCAACAGGAACCCCCAGAAGACATTTCCGTCGATTTGGCGTCGAAAAAGTCGAATTAATTTTTTTGGATTTTTGCCAAATTTAAACCCCCAGAAGACATTTCCGTCGATTTTGGGTCGGAAAAGGGAAATTAAATGTTTTCGATTGTGGCCAAACTTAACGTTGGGCTCTTATAGGGCGGTAAACTGAAATTTTTTTAAAATCGAATTTTCGTCCCCGTGTGCGTTAATGCTATGCAATAGTAACCGCCAGAAGACATTTCCGTCGATTTTGGGTCGAAAAAGTCGAATTAATTTTTTCCGATTTTGGCCAAATTTAACATTGGAGGGTTATGGCGAGGTAAACTTAAATTTTTTAAAATTGAATTTTTGGCCCCGTGTGCGTTGATACTATCCAATAGGAACCCCCAGAAGACATTTCCGTCGATTTTGGGTCGGAAAAGGGAAATTAATTTTTTCCGATTTTGGCCAAATTTAACATTGGAGGGTTATGGCGAGGTAAACTTAAATTTTTTTAAATTGAATTTTTGGCCCCGTGTGCGTTGATACTATCCAATAGGAACCCCCAGAAGACATTTCCGTCGATTTTGGGTCGGAAAAGGGAAATTAATTTTTTTCGATTGTGGCCAAACTTAACGTTGGGCTGTTATGGGGAGGTAAACTGAAAATTTTTTGAAATCGCATTTTTGGCCCCGTGTGCGTTGATACTATGCAATAGGAACCCCCAGAAGACATTTCCGTCGAGTTTGGGTCGAAAAAGTCAAATGAGTTTTTTTCGATTTTGGCCAAATGTCACATTTGGCTCTTATGGGGAGGCAAACTTAAATATTTTAAAATTGAATTTTTGGCCCCGTGTGCGTTGATACTATCCAATAGGAACCCCCAGAAGGCATTTCCGTCGATTTTGGGTCGAAAAAGTCGAATCAACTTTTTCGATTTTGGCCAAATGTCACATTTGGCTCTTATGGGGAGGCAAAGTTACATATTTTAAAATTGAATTTTTGGCCCCGTGTGCGTTGATACTATCCAACAGGGAACCCCAGAAGGCATTTCCGTTGCATTTGGGTCGAAAAAGTCGAATTAATTTTTTCCGATTTTGGCCAAATTTAACATTGGGTTCTTATGGAGAGGCAAACTTAAATTTTTAAAAATTGAATTTTTGGCCCCGTGGGCGTTGATACTATCCAATAGGAACCCCCAGAAGGCATTTCCGTCGATTTTGGGTCGAAAAAGTCGAATCAACTTTTTCGATTTTGGCCAAATTTAACATTGGGCTCTTATGGGGAGGCAAACTTAAATTTTTTAAAATCGAATTTTTGGCCCCGTATGCGTTGATACTATCCAATAGGAACCCCCAGAAGACATTTCCGTCGATTTCGGGTCCAAAACTTCCAATTAATTTTTTTCAATTTTGTCCAAATTTAACATTGGGCTCTTATGGGGAGGCAAACTTAAATTTTTCAAAATACAATTTTTGGCGCCGTGTGCGCTGATACTATGCAATAGGAACCCCCAGAAGACATTTCCGTCGATTTTGGGTCGAAAAACTCGAATTAATTTTTTCCGATTTTGGCCAAACTTAACGTTGGGCTCTTATGGGGAGGTAAAGTTCAATTTTTTTTAATTGAATTTTTGGCGCCGTGTGCGTTGATACTATCCAACAGGAACCCCCAGAAGACATTTCCGACGATTTTGGGTCGAAAAAGTCGAATTATTTTTTTTGCGTTTTCTCCACATTTAACATTGGGGTGTTATGGGGAGGCAAACTTAAATTTTTTAAAATCGAATTTTCAGCCCCGTATGCGTTGATACTATCCAATAGGAACCCCCAGAAGACATTTCCGTCGATTTTGGGTCGAAAAAGTCGAATTATTTTTTTTGCGTTTTCTCCACATTTAACATTGGGGTGTTATGGGGAGGGAAACTTAAATTTTTCAACAAATGAATTTTTGGCCCCGTGTGCGTTGATACTATCCAATAGGAACCCCCAGAAGACATTTCCGTCGATTTTGGGTCGAAAAAGTCGAATCAATTTTTTTCAATTTTGGTCAAATTTAACTTTGGTGTGTTATAGGGAGTGTTACGTCCTAGGTTAACCGGAAGTAAATTATGATGCTACGTTAGCAAGTCAATCGCCTCGCCGGACTAACTTTTTAATAAAATAAAAATGTTTATACTTGATGTCAAACCTTATTTGTCTGTTGCTGAAGATTGGCGCAGGAATTCCAGTTTTTATTTCAAGACGGACAAGAAACGCTGGGTGGAGGGCGAGATTTTCAGTGGTTTGCCTTCGGGTAGTCGAGATTGGCCCACGCAGCGTTGAACGTGTTCGGCGGAGTGTTCTCCTTCGTTATCGAAGGGTTTTTCTATAGTTCCGCGAGATTGGTGGGAAGTTGAAACCTCTGCATGGACCGTCGGCTGATGAGTTTTATTATTGATGATGAAATTACGCGAATTGTCGCGTTTCATATACAGTTGGATTGGATCGTTTTTGACTTTTACGTCAACGAACCTTTGGGAGACTGGGACTTCTTGTATAGGGTTTGGAGTTGAAAGGAGTGCGTCAAGATCTGGGTATTGAGGGGTGTGGTATAAGGAATAAAGCTTTCGTAATTGGAACTTTCGGCCTGCACGATGCTTCCGTTTCGGCATTTAGGGAAATACGACCTGGCGAGCAGTTCTGCCCTTGGTCGGTGGGATGGAAGGAGGGTAGTTTAAATGGGCGAACTTTTCCGCCACTGCTCCAATGATAGGAAAATAGAGGAGGGCGAGCTTGTCCGCCACAACTCAGAAGGTAAGTGAATGACGAACTAAATTCGGAATAAAACTGACTTTATTTGACAAATAATGCTGCTTATATACTATTTTTGTTTCCTGCTTTGCAGATGTATAAGAATTCTTGCATCCGGTGTATTTTTGCTGTGCTCAGTATCGTGTGGGTCTATGCCTTCAAGAGTGCTGGGCAGGCAGTGGAATGGACTTGAGTTGTTCCTTGAGACGTGTAGGTTTTAGTCAATATGATTTATGAATTTCCATCGTCCAAATATTCTCTTTTTCATTTACTTTTATTCTATTTGAATTGCAATGCGCAACCTATGATATTATCCCATTTATATCTAGTTTACCAGCTATTTTCACCTTTGCATAGTTTAATTCATTCATTTAATTGATCTCCAATTGAAATTGTTGCATGTTACAATTCTCATACCGGATGGTTTTGATGAAATTAGTCAATTTTCATTATGACTTAGTTATAATTTTACTATCATCTATTATTGAATTTCGTATAATATGTTCCTTATATTCAGCAGTACGGCAGTATTTCGCGCGGCATGTGTATAATGCCACGTTTGGTTCACCGACAATGGCGATACTCCATCAGTGCCACCCATGGTTTACCGACCGTCCTCCGCTTGGTACACGATCGGCGCGCCAGCTACGTCACCGACGTAGCATCGCTTTCGTTGGTGACTGACTATTGCTTATGTATATCCTTCTGTTGTTACTTAACTGCTATGGTTTAGTTTTTATAATAGTCTATTTGTTAAATACAAACTAGTACAACAGTGTTATTATTTTTACTATTCCAGCGGTGGTGTTTTTGTTTGTTTCTAGATCCGGTGAGAAGGCAACGACGTAGCAGGAGGCAAACTTAAATTTTTTTAAATTGAATTTTTGGGCCCGTGTGCGGTGATACTATCCAATAGGAACGCCCAGAAGACATTTCCGTCGATTTTGGGTCGAAAAAGTCGAATTATTTTTTTTGCATTTTGTCCAAATTTAACATTGGGGTGTTATGGGGAGGCAAACTTAAATTTTTTAAAATTGAATTTTTGGCCCCGTGTGCGTTGATACTATCCAATAGGAACCCCCAGAAGATATTTCCGTCGATTTTGGGTCGGAAAAGGGAAATTAATTTTTTTCGATTGTCGCCAAACTTAACGTTGGGCTCTTATGGGGAGGTAAACTGAAAATTTTTTAAAATCGAATTTTTGGCCCCGTGTGCGGTGATACTATCCAATAGGAATCCCGAGAAGACATTTCCGTTGATTTTGGGTCGAAAAAGTCGAATTAATTTTTTTCGATTTTGGCCAAATTTAACATTGGGCTCTTATGGGGAGGCAAATTTAAATTTTTTAAAATTGAATTTTTGGCCCCGTGTGCGTTGATACTATCCAATAGGAACCCCCAGAAGACATTTCCGTCGATTTCGGGTCGAAAACTTCCAATTAATTTTTTTCAATTTTGTCCAAATTTAACATTGGGCTCTTATGGGGAGGCAAACTTAAATTTTTCAAAATACAATTTTTGGCGCCGTGTGCGTTGATACTATGCAATAGGAACCCCCAGAAGACATTTCCGTCGATTTTGGGTCGAAAAAGTCGAATTATTTTTTTTCGATTTCGGTCAAATTTAACTTTGGTGTGTTCGAGGGAGGCAAACTTAAATTTTTTAAAATTGAATTTTTGGCCCCGTGTGTGTTGATACTATGCAATGGGAACCCCCAGAAGACATTTCCGTCGATTTTGGGTCGGAAAAGGGAAATTAATTTTTTTCGATTGTCGCCAAACTTAACGTTGGGCTCTTATGGGGAGGTAAACTGAAAATGTTTTAAAATCGAATTTTTGGCCCCGTGTGCGTTGATACTATCCAACAGGCACCCCCAGAAGGCATTTCCGTCGATTTCGGGTCGAAAACGTCCAATTAATTTTTTTCGATTTTGGCCAAATTTAACATTAGGCTTATGGGGAGGCAAACTTAAATTTTTTAAAATCGAATTTTTGGGCCCGTGTGCGGTGATACTATCCAATAGGAATCCCGAGAAGACATTTCCGTTGATTTTGGGTCGAAAAAGTCGAATTAATTTTTTTCGATTTTGGCCAAATTTAACATTGGGCTCTTATGGGGAGGCAAATTTAAATTTTTTAAAATTGAATTTTTGGCCCCGTGTGCGTTGATACTATCCAACAGGAACCCCCAGACGACATTTCCGTCGATTTGAGGTCGAAAAAGTCGAATTAATTTTTTTGGATTTTGCCCAAATTTAAACCCCCCGAAGACATTTCCGTTGAGTTTGGGTCGGAAAAGTCAAAATAATTTTTTTCAACTTTGTCCAAATTTAACATTGGGGTGTTATGGGGAGGCAAACTTAATTTTTTTTAAATTGAATTTTTGGCCCCGTGTGCGTTGATACTATCCACTAGGAACCCCCAGAAGACATTTCCGTTGATTTTGGGTCGAAAAAGTCGAATTAATTTTTTTCGATTTTGGCCAAATTTAACATTGGGCTCTTATGGGGAGGCAAATTTAAATTTTTTAAAATTGAATTTTTGGCCCCGTGTGCGTTGATACTATCCAATAGGAACCCCCAGAAGACATTTCCGTCGATTTCGGGTCGAAAACTTCCAATTAATTTTTTTCAATTTTGTCCAAATTTAACATTGGGCTCTTATGGGGAGGCAAACTTAAATTTTTCAAAATACAATTTTTGGCGCCGTGTGCGTTGATACTATGCAATAGGAACCCCCAGAAGACATTTCCGTCGATTTTGGGTCGAAAAAGTCGAATTATTTTTTTTCGATTTCGGTCAAATTTAACTTTGGTGTGTTCGAGGGAGGCAAACTTAAATTTTTTAAAATTGAATTTTTGGCCCCGTGTGTGTTGATACTATGCAATGGGAACCCCCAGAAGACATTTCCGTCGATTTTGGGTCGGAAAAGGGAAATTAATTTTTTTCGATTGTCGCCAAACTTAACGTTGGGCTCTTATGGGGAGGTAAACTGAAAATGTTTTAAAATCGAATTTTTGGCCCCGTGTGCGTTGATACTATCCAACAGGCACCCCCAGAAGGCATTTCCGTCGATTTCGGGTCGAAAACGTCCAATTAATTTTTTTCGATTTTGGCCAAATTTAACATTAGGCTTATGGGGAGGCAAACTTAAATTTTTTAAAATCGAATTTTTGGGCCCGTGTGCGGTGATACTATCCAATAGGAATCCCGAGAAGACATTTCCGTTGATTTTGGGTCGAAAAAGTCGAATTAATTTTTTTCGATTTTGGCCAAATTTAACATTGGGCTCTTATGGGGAGGCAAATTTAAATTTTTTAAAATTGAATTTTTGGCCCCGTGTGCGTTGATACTATCCAACAGGAACCCCCAGACGACATTTCCGTCGATTTGAGGTCGAAAAAGTCGAATTAATTTTTTTGGATTTTGCCCAAATTTAAACCCCCCGAAGACATTTCCGTTGAGTTTGGGTCGGAAAAGTCAAAATAATTTTTTTCAACTTTGTCCAAATTTAACATTGGGGTGTTATGGGGAGGCAAACTTAATTTTTTTAAAATTGAATTTTTGGCCCCGTGTGCGTTGATACTATCCACTAGGAACCCCCAGAAGACATTTCCGTCGATTTTGGGTCGGAAAAGGGAAATTAATTTTTTTCGATTGTGGCCAAACTTAACGTTGGGCTCTTATGGGGAGGTAAACTGAAAATTTTTTAAAATCGCATTTTTCGCCCCGTGTGCGTTGATACTATGCAATAGGAACCCCCAGAAGACATTTCCGTCGATTTTGGGTCGGAAAAGGGAAATTAATTTTTTTCGATTGTGGCCAAACTCAACGTTGGGCTCTTATGGGGAGGCAAACTTAAATTTTTTAAAATTGAATTTTTGGCGCCGTGTGCGTTGATACTATCCAACAGGAACCCCAAGAAGACATTTCCGTCGATTTTGGGTCGGAAAAGGGAAATTAATTTTTTTCGATTGTGGCCAAACTCAACGTTGGGCTCTTATGGGGAGGCAAACTTAAATTTTTTAAAATTGAATTTTTGGCGCCGTGTGCGTTGATACTATCCAACAGGAACCCCCAGACGACATTTCCGTCGATTTGGGCTCGAAAAAGTCGAATTAATTTTTTTGGATTTTGGGTCGAAAAAGTCAAATTAATTTTTTTCGATTTTGGCCAAATTTCAAATTTGGCTCTTATGGGGAGGCAAAGTTTAATTTTTTACAATTGAATTTTCGGCCCGTGTGCGTTGATACTATCCAACAGGAAACCCCAGAAGGCATTTCCGTTGCTTTTGGGTCGAAAAAGTCGAATTAATTTTTTTCGATTTTGGGCAAATTTAACATTAGGCTTTTATGGGGAGGCAAACTTAAATTTTTCATAATTGAATTTTTGGCCCCGTGTGCGGTGATACTATCCAATAGGAACCCCCAGAAGACATTTCTGTCGATTTTGGGTCGAAAAAGTCGAATTAATTTTTTCCGATTTTGGCCAAATTTAACATCGGGCTCTTGTGGGTAGGCAAACTTAAATTTTTTAAAATTGAATTTTTGGCCCCGTGGACGTTGATACTATCCAATAGGACCCCCAGAAGACATTTCCGTCGATTTCGGGTCGAAAAGTCAAATCAACTTTTTTCGATTTTGGCCAAATTTAACATTGGGCTCTTATGGGGAGGCAAACTTAAATTTTTTAAAATTGAATTTTTGGCCCCGTGTGCGTTGATACTATCCAACAGGGACCCCCAGAAGGCATTTCCGTCGAATTCGGGTCGAAAACATCCAATTAATTTTTTTCGATTTTGGCCAAATTTAACATTAGGCTCTTATAGGGAGGCAAACTTAAATTTTTTAAAATTGAATTTTTGGCCCCGTGTGCGTTGATACTATCCAACAGGGACCCCCAGAAGGCATTTCCGTTGCTTTTGGGTCGAAAAAGTCGAATTAATTTTTTTCGATCTTGGGCAAATTTAACATTAGGCTCTTATGGGGAGGCAAACTTAAATTTTTTACAATCGAATTTTTGGCCCCGTATGCGTTGATACTATGCAACAGGGACCCCCAGAAGGCATTTCCGTTGCTTTTCGGTCGAAGAAGTCGAATTAATTTTTTTCGATTTTGGCCAAATTTAACATTGGAGGGTTATGGGGAGGCAAACTTAAATTTTTTAAAATTGAATGTTTGGGCCCGTGTGCGTTGATACTATCCAATAGGAACCCCCAGAAGACATTTCCGTCGATCTTGGGTCGAAAAAGTCGAATTAATTTTTTCCGATTTTGGCCAAATTTAACGTTGGGCTCTTATGGGGAGGCAAACTTAAATTTTTTAAAATTGACTTTTTGGCCCCGTGTGCATTGATACTATCCAAAAGGAATCCACGGAAGACATTTCCGTCGAATTTGGGTCGAGAAAGTCGAATTAATTTTATTCGATTTTATCCAAATTGAACATTGGAGTGTTATGGGGTGGCAAACTTAAATTTTTTAAAATTGAATTTTTGGCCACGTGTGCGTTCATACTATCCAACAGGAACCCCCAGAAGACATTTCCGTTGAGTTTGGGTCGAAAAAGTGAAATTAATTTTTTTTGATTTTGGCCAAACTTAACGTTGGGCTCTTATGGGGAGGTAAACTTAAATTTTTTTAAATGCAGTTTTGGGCCCCGTGTGCGTTGATACTATCCACTAGGAACCCCCAGAAGACATTTCCGTCGATTTTGGGTCGAAAAAGTCGAATTAATTTTATTCGATTTTATCCAAATTTAACATTGGAGTGTTATGGGGTGGCAAACTTAGATTTTTTAAAATTGAATTTTTGGCCCCGTGGGCGTTGATACTATCCAAGAGGACCCCCAGAAGACATTTCCGTCGATTTTGGGTCGGAAAAGGGAAATTAATTTTTTTCGATTGTGGCCAAACTTAACGTTGGGCTGTTATGGGGAGGTAAACTGAAATTTTTTTAAAATCGAATTTTTGTCCCCGTGTGCGTTAATACTATGCAATAGTAACCCCCAGAAGACATTTCCGTCGATTTTGGGTCGAAAAAGTTGAATTAATTTTTTCCGATTTTGGCCAAATTTAACGTTGGGCTCTTATGGGGAGGCAAACTTAAATTTTGTTAAATTGAATTTTTGGCGCCGTGTGCGTTGATACTATCCAACAGGAACCCCCAGAAGACATTTCCGTTGGTTTTCAGTCGAAAAAGTCGAATTAATTTTTTTCCATTTTGGCCAAATTTAATGTTGGGCTCTTATGGGGAGGCAAATTTAAATTTTTCAAAATTGAATTTTTGGCCCTGTGTGCGTTGATACTAACCAATAGGAACCCCCAGAAAACATTTCCGTCGATTTTGGGTCGAAAAAGTGAAATTAATTTTTTTCGATTTTGGGCAAATTTAACATTGGGCTCTTATGGGGAGGCAACCTTAAATTTTTTAAAATTGAATGTTTGGGCCCGTGTGCGTTGATACTATCCACCAGGAACCCCCAGAAGACATTTCCGTCGATTTGGGGTCGAAAAAGTCGAATTAATTTTTTTGGATTTTTGCCAAATTTAAACCCCCAGAAGACATTTCCGTCGATTTTGGGTCGAAAAAGTCGAATTATTTTTTTTCGATTTCGGCCAAATTTAACTTTGGTGTGTTATAGGGAGGCAAACTTAAATTTTTCAAAATACAATTTTTGGCGCCGTGTGCGTTGATACTATCCAACAGGAACCCCCAGACGACATTTCCGTTGAGTTTGGGTCGAAAAAGTCAAATTAATTTTTTTCGATTTTGTCCAAATTTAACATTGGAGGGTTATGGGGAGGCAAACTTAAATTTTTTAAAATTGAATTTTTGGCCCCGTGTGTGTTGATACTATCCAACAGGGACCCCCAGAAGGCATTTCCGTCGATTTCGCGTCGAAAACGTCCAATTAATTTTTTTCGATTTCGGCCAAATTTACCATTGGGCTCTTATGGGGAGGCAAACTGAACTTTTTAAAAATTGAATTTTTGGCCGCGTGTGCGTTGATACTATCCAACAGGAACCCCCAGAAGACATTTCCGTCGATTTGGCGTCGAAAAAGTCGAATTAATTTTTTTGGATTTTTGCCAAATTTAAACCCCCAGAAGACATTTCCGTCGATTTTGGGTCGGAAAAGGGAAATTAATTTTTTTCGATTGTGGCCAAACTTAACGTTGGGCTGTTATGGGGAGGTAAACTGAAAATTTTTTGAAATCGCATTTTTGGCCCCGTGTGCGTTGATACTATGCAATAGGAACCCCCAGAAGACATTTCCGTCGAGTTTGGGTCGAAAAAGTCAAATGAGTTTTTTTCGATTTTGGCCAAATGTCACATTTGGCTCTTATGGGGAGGCAAACTTAAATATTTTAAAATTGAATTTTTGGCCCCGTGTGCGTTGATACTATCCAATAGGAACCCCCAGAAGGCATTTCCGTCGATTTTGGGTCGAAAAAGTCGAATCAACTTTTTCGATTTTGGCCAAATGTCACATTTGGCTCTTATGGGGAGGCAAAGTTACATATTTTAAAATTGAATTTTTGGCCCCGTGTGCGTTGATACTATCCAACAGGGAACCCCAGAAGGCATTTCCGTTGCATTTGGGTCGAAAAAGTCGAATTAATTTTTTCCGATTTTGGCCAAATTTAACATTGGGTTCTTATGGAGAGGCAAACTTAAATTTTTAAAAATTGAATTTTTGGCCCCGTGGGCGTTGATACTATCCAATAGGAACCCCCAGAAGGCATTTCCGTCGATTTTGGGTCGAAAAAGTCGAATCAACTTTTTCGATTTTGGCCAAATTTAACATTGGGCTCTTATGGGGAGGCAAACTTAAATTTTTTAAAATCGAATTTTTGGCCCCGTATGCGTTGATACTATCCAATAGGAACCCCCAGAAGACATTTCCGTCGATTTCGGGTCCAAAACTTCCAATTAATTTTTTTCAATTTTGTCCAAATTTAACATTGGGCTCTTATGGGGAGGCAAACTTAAATTTTTCAAAATACAATTTTTGGCGCCGTGTGCGCTGATACTATGCAATAGGAACCCCCAGAAGACATTTCCGTCGATTTTGGGTCGAAAAACTCGAATTAATTTTTTCCGATTTTGGCCAAACTTAACGTTGGGCTCTTATGGGGAGGTAAAGTTCAATTTTTTTTAATTGAATTTTTGGCGCCGTGTGCGTTGATACTATCCAACAGGAACCCCCAGAAGACATTTCCGACGATTTTGGGTCGAAAAAGTCGAATTATTTTTTTTGCGTTTTCTCCACATTTAACATTGGGGTGTTATGGGGAGGCAAACTTAAATTTTTTAAAATCGAATTTTCAGCCCCGTATGCGTTGATACTATCCAATAGGAACCCCCAGAAGACATTTCCGTCGATTTTGGGTCGAAAAAGTCGAATCAATTTTTTTCAATTTTGGTCAAATTTAACTTTGGTGTGTTATAGGGAGTGTTACGTCCTAGGTTAACCGGAAGTAAATTATGATGCTACGTTAGCAAGTCAATCGCCTCGCCGGACTAACTTTTTAATAAAATAAAAATGTTTATACTTGATGTCAAACCTTATTTGTCTGTTGCTGAAGATTGGCGCAGGAATTCCAGTTTTTGTTTCAAGACGGACAAGAAACGCTGGGTGGAGGGCGAGATTTTCAGTGGTTTGCCTTCGGGTAGTCGAGATTGGCCCACGCAGCGTTGAACGTGTTCGGCGGAGTGTTCTCCTTCGTTATCGAAGGGTTTTTCTATAGTTCCGCGAGATTGGTGGGAAGTTGAAACCTCTGCATGGACCGTCGGCTGATGAGTTTTATTATTGATGATGAAATTACGCGAATTGTCGCGTTTCATATACAGTTGGATTGGATCGTTTTTGACTTTTACGTCAACGAACCTTTGGGAGACTGGGACTTCTTGTATAGGGTTTGGAGTTGAAAGGAGTGCGTCAAGATCTGGGTATTGAGGGGTGTGGTATAAGGAATAAAGCTTTCGTAATTGGAACTTTCGGCCTGCACGATGCTTCCGTTTCGGCATTTAGGGAAATACGACCTGGCGAGCAGTTCTGCCCTTGGTCGGTGGGATGGAAGGAGGGTAGTTTAAATGGGCGAACTTTTCCGCCACTGCTCCAATGATAGGAAAATAGAGGAGGGCGAGCTTGTCCGCCACAACTCAGAAGGTAAGTGAATGACGAACTAAATTCGGAATAAAACTGACTTTATTTGACAAATAATGCTGCTTATATACTATTTTTGTTTCCTGCTTTGCAGATGTATAAGAATTCTTGCATCCGGTGTATTTTTGCTGTGCTCAGTATCGTGTGGGTCTATGCCTTCAAGAGTGCTGGGCAGGCAGTGGAATGGACTTGAGTTGTTCCTTGAGACGTGTAGGTTTTAGTCAATATGATTTATGAATTTCCATCGTCCAAATATTCTCTTTTTCATTTACTTTTATTCTATTTGAATTGCCATGCGCAACCTATGATATTATCCCATTTATATCTAGTTTACCAGCTATTTTCACCTTTGCATAGTTTAATTCATTCATTTAATTGATCTCCAATTGAAATTGTTGCATGTTACAATTCTCATACCGGATGGTTTTGATGAAATTAGTCAATTTTCATTATGACTTAGTTATAATTTTACTATCATCTATTATTGAGTTTCGTATAATATGTTCCTTATATTCAGCAGTACGGCAGTATTTCGCGCGGCATGTGTATAATGCCACGTTTGGTTCACCGACAATGGCGATACTCCATCAGTGCCACCCATGGTTTACCGACCGTCCTCCGCTTGGTACACGATCGGCGCGCCAGCTACGTCACCGACGTAGCATCGCTTTCGTTGGTGACTGACTATTGCTTATGTATATCCTTCTGTTGTTACTTAACTGCTATGGTTTAGTTTTTATAATAGTCTATTTGTTAAATACAAACTAGTACAACAGTGTTATTATTTTTACTATTCCAGCGGTGGTGTTTTTGTTTGTTTCTAGATCCGGTGAGAAGGCAACGACGTAGCAGGAGGCAAACTTAAATTTTTTTAAATTGAATTTTTGGGCCCGTGTGCGGTGATACTATCCAATAGGAACGCCCAGAAGACATTTCCGTCGATTTTGGGTCGAAAAAGTCGAATTATTTTTTTTGCATTTTGTCCAAATTTAACATTGGGGTGTTATGGGGAGGCAAACTTAAATTTTTTAAAATTGAATTTTTGGCCCCGTGTGCGTTGATACTATCCAATAGGAACCCCCAGAAGATATTTCCGTCGATTTTGGGTCGGAAAAGGGAAATTAATTTTTTTCGATTGTCGCCAAACTTAACGTTGGGCTCTTATGGGGAGGTAAACTGAAAATTTTTTAAAATCGAATTTTTGGCCCCGTGTGCGTTGATACTATCCAACAGGCACCCCCAGAAGGCATTTCCGTCGATTTCGGGTCGAAAACGTCCAATTAATTTTTTTCGATTTTGGCCAAATTTAACATTAGGCTTATGGGGAGGCAAACTTAAATTTTTTAAAATCGAATTTTTGGGCCCGTGTGCGGTGATACTATCCAATAGGAATCCCGAGAAGACATTTCCGTTGATTTTGGGTCGAAAAAGTCGAATTAATTTGTTTCGATTTTGGCCAAATTTAACATTGGGCTCTTATGGGGAGGCAAATTTAAATTTTTTAAAATTGAATTTTTGGCCCCGTGTGCGTTGATACTATCCAATAGGAACCCCCAGAAGACATTTCCGTCGATTTCGGGTCGAAAACTTCCAATTAATTTTTTTCAATTTTGTCCAAATTTAACATTGGGCTCTTATGGGGAGGCAAATTTAAATTTTTTAAAATTGAATTTTTGGCCCCGTGTGCGTTGATACTATCCAATAGGAACCCCCAGAAGACATTTCCGTCGATTTCGGGTCGAAAACTTCCAATTAATTTTTTTCAATTTTGTCCAAATTTAACATTGGGCTCTTATGGGGAGGCAAACTTAAATTTTTTAAAATTGACTTTTTGGCCCCGTGTGCATTGATACTATCCAAAAGGAATCCACGGAAGACATTTCCGTCGAATTTGGGTCGAGAAAGTCGAATTAATTTTATTCGATTTTATCCAAATTGAACATTGGAGTGTTATGGGGTGGCAAACTTAAATTTTTTAAAATTGAATTTTTGGCCACGTGTGCGTTCATACTATCCAACAGGAACCCCCAGAAGACATTTCCGTTGAGTTTGGGTCGAAAAAGTGAAATTAATTTTTTTTGATTTTGGCCAAACTTAACGTTGGGCTCTTATGGGGAGGTAAACTTAAATTTTTTTAAAATCGAATTTTTGTCCCCGTGTGCGTTAATACTATGCAATAGTAACCCCCAGAAGACATTTCCGTCGATTTTGGGTCGAAAAAGTTGAATTAATTTTTTCCGATTTTGGCCAAATTTAACGTTGGGCTCTTATGGGGAGGCAAACTTAAATTTTGTTAAATTGAATTTTTGGCGCCGTGTGCGTTGATACTATCCAACAGGAACCCCCAGAAGACATTTCCGTTGGTTTTCAGTCGAAAAAGTCGAATTAATTTTTTTCCATTTTGGCCAAATTTAATGTTGGGCTCTTATGGGGAGGCAAATTTAAATTTTTCAAAATTGAATTTTTGGCCCTGTGTGCGTTGATACTAACCAATAGGGACCCCCAGAAAACATTTCCGTCGATTTTGGGTCGAAAAAGTGAAATTAATTTTTTTCGATTTTGGGCAAATTTAACATTGGGCTCTTATGGGGAGGCAAACTTAAATTTTTTAAAATTGAATGTTTGGGCCCGTGTGCGTTGATACTATCCACCAGGAACCCCCAGAAGACATTTCCGTCGATTTGGGGTCGAAAAAGTCGAATTAATTTTTTTGGATTTTTGCCAAATTTAAACCCCCAGAAGACATTTCCGTCGATTTTGGGTCGAAAAAGTCGAATTATTTTTTTTCGATTTCGGCCAAATTTAACTTTGGTGTGTTATAGGGAGGCAAACTTAAATTTTTCAAAATACAATTTTTGGCGCCGTGTGCGTTGATACTATCCAACAGGAACCCCCAGACGACATTTCCGTTGAGTTTGGGTCGAAAAAGTCAAATTAATTTTTTTCGATTTTGTCCAAATTTAACATTGGAGGGTTATGGGGAGGCAAACTTAAATTTTTTAAAATTGAATTTTTGGCCCCGTGTGTGTTGATACTATCCAACAGGGACCCCCAGAAGGCATTTCCGTCGATTTCGCGTCGAAAACGTCCAATTAATTTTTTTCGATTTCGGCCAAATTTACCATTGGGCTCTTATGGGGAGGCAAACTGAACTTTTTAAAAATTGAATTTTTGGCCGCGTGTGCGTTGATACTATCCAACAGGAACCCCCAGAAGACATTTCCGTCGATTTGGCGTCGAAAAAGTCGAATTAATTTTTTTGGATTTTTGCCAAATTTAAACCCCCAGAAGACATTTCCGTCGATTTTGGGTCGGAAAAGGGAAATTAATTTTTTTCGATTGTGGCCAAACTTAACGTTGGGCTGTTATGGGGAGGTAAACTGAAAATTTTTTGAAATCGCATTTTTGGCCCCGTGTGCGTTGATACTATGCAATAGGAACCCCCAGAAGACATTTCCGTCGAGTTTGGGTCGAAAAAGTCAAATGAGTTTTTTTCGATTTTGGCCAAATGTCACATTTGGCTCTTATGGGGAGGCAAACTTAAATATTTTAAAATTGAATTTTTGGCCCCGTGTGCGTTGATACTATCCAATAGGAACCCCCAGAAGGCATTTCCGTCGATTTTGGGTCGAAAAAGTCGAATCAACTTTTTCGATTTTGGCCAAATGTCACATTTGGCTCTTATGGGGAGGCAAAGTTACATATTTTAAAATTGAATTTTTGGCCCCGTGTGCGTTGATACTATCCAACAGGGAACCCCAGAAGGCATTTCCGTTGCATTTGGGTCGAAAAAGTCGAATTAATTTTTTCCGATTTTGGCCAAATTTAACATTGGGTTCTTATGGAGAGGCAAACTTAAATTTTTAAAAATTGAATTTTTGGCCCCGTGGGCGTTGATACTATCCAATAGGAACCCCCAGAAGGCATTTCCGTCGATTTTGGGTCGAAAAAGTCGAATCAACTTTTTCGATTTTGGCCAAATTTAACATTGGGCTCTTATGGGGAGGCAAACTTAAATTTTTTAAAATCGAATTTTTGGCCCCGTATGCGTTGATACTATCCAATAGGAACCCCCAGAAGACATTTCCGTCGATTTCGGGTCCAAAACTTCCAATTAATTTTTTTCAATTTTGTCCAAATTTAACATTGGGCTCTTATGGGGAGGCAAACTTAAATTTTTCAAAATACAATTTTTGGCGCCGTGTGCGCTGATACTATGCAATAGGAACCCCCAGAAGACATTTCCGTCGATTTTGGGTCGAAAAACTCGAATTAATTTTTTCCGATTTTGGCCAAACTTAACGTTGGGCTCTTATGGGGAGGTAAAGTTCAATTTTTTTTAATTGAATTTTTGGCGCCGTGTGCGTTGATACTATCCAACAGGAACCCCCAGAAGACATTTCCGACGATTTTGGGTCGAAAAAGTCGAATTATTTTTTTTGCGTTTTCTCCACATTTAACATTGGGGTGTTATGGGGAGGCAAACTTAAATTTTTTAAAATCGAATTTTCAGCCCCGTATGCGTTGATACTATCCAATAGGAACCCCCAGAAGACATTTCCGTCGATTTTGGGTCGAAAAAGTCGAATTATTTTTTTTGCGTTTTCTCCACATTTAACATTGGGGTGTTATGGGGAGGGAAACTTAAATTTTTCAACAAATGAATTTTTGGCCCCGTGTGCGTTGATACTATCCAATAGGAACCCCCAGAAGACATTTCCGTCGATTTTGGGTCGAAAAAGTCGAATCAATTTTTTTCAATTTTGGTCAAATTTAACTTTGGTGTGTTATAGGGAGTGTTACGTCCTAGGTTAACCGGAAGTAAATTATGATGCTACGTTAGCAAGTCAATCGCCTCGCCGGACTAACTTTTTAATAAAATAAAAATGTTTATACTTGATGTCAAACCTTATTTGTCTGTTGCTGAAGATTGGCGCAGGAATTCCAGTTTTTGTTTCAAGACGGACAAGAAACGCTGGGTGGAGGGCGAGATTTTCAGTGGTTTGCCTTCGGGTAGTCGAGATTGGCCCACGCAGCGTTGAACGTGTTCGGCGGAGTGTTCTCCTTCGTTATCGAAGGGTTTTTCTATAGTTCCGCGAGATTGGTGGGAAGTTGAAACCTCTGCATGGACCGTCGGCTGATGAGTTTTATTATTGATGATGAAATTACGCGAATTGTCGCGTTTCATATACAGTTGGATTGGATCGTTTTTGACTTTTACGTCAACGAACCTTTGGGAGACTGGGACTTCTTGTATAGGGTTTGGAGTTGAAAGGAGTGCGTCAAGATCTGGGTATTGAGGGGTGTGGTATAAGGAATAAAGCTTTCGTAATTGGAACTTTCGGCCTGCACGATGCTTCCGTTTCGGCATTTAGGGAAATACGACCTGGCGAGCAGTTCTGCCCTTGGTCGGTGGGATGGAAGGAGGGTAGTTTAAATGGGCGAACTTTTCCGCCACTGCTCCAATGATAGGAAAATAGAGGAGGGCGAGCTTGTCCGCCACAACTCAGAAGGTAAGTGAATGACGAACTAAATTCGGAATAAAACTGACTTTATTTGACAAATAATGCTGCTTATATACTATTTTTGTTTCCTGCTTTGCAGATGTATAAGAATTCTTGCATCCGGTGTATTTTTGCTGTGCTCAGTATCGTGTGGGTCTATGCCTTCAAGAGTGCTGGGCAGGCAGTGGAATGGACTTGAGTTGTTCCTTGAGACGTGTAGGTTTTAGTCAATATGATTTATGAATTTCCATCGTCCAAATATTCTATTTTTCATTTACTTTTATTCTATTTGAATTGCCATGCGCAACCTATGATATTATCCCATTTATATCTAGTTTACCAGCTATTTTCACCTTTGCATAGTTTAATTCATTCATTTAATTGATCTCCAATTGAAATTGTTGCATGTTACAATTCTCATACCGGATGGTTTTGATGAAATTAGTCAATTTTCATTATGACTTAGTTATAATTTTACTATCATCTATTATTGAGTTTCGTATAATATGTTCCTTATATTCAGCAGTACGGCAGTATTTCGCGCGGCATGTGTATAATGCCACGTTTGGTTCACCGACAATGGCGATACTCCATCAGTGCCACCCATGGTTTACCGACCGTCCTCCGCTTGGTACACGATCGGCGCGCCAGCTACGTCACCGACGTAGCATCGCTTTCGTTGGTGACTGACTATTGCTTATGTATATCCTTCTGTTGTTACTTAACTGCTATGGTTTAGTTTTTATAATAGTCTATTTGTTAAATACAAACTAGTACAACAGTGTTATTATTTTTACTATTCCAGCGGTGGTGTTTTTGTTTGTTTCTAGATCCGGTGAGAAGGCAACGACGTAGCAGGAGGCAAACTTAAATTTTTTTAAATTGAATTTTTGGGCCCGTGTGCGGTGATACTATCCAATAGGAACGCCCAGAAGACATTTCCGTCGATTTTGGGTCGAAAAAGTCGAATTATTTTTTTTGCATTTTGTCCAAATTTAACATTGGGGTGTTATGGGGAGGCAAACTTAAATTTTTTAAAATTGAATTTTTGGCCCCGTGTGCGTTGATACTATCCAATAGGAACCCCCAGAAGATATTTCCGTCGATTTTGGGTCGGAAAAGGGAAATTAATTTTTTTCGATTGTCGCCAAACTTAACGTTGGGCTCTTATGGGGAGGTAAACTGAAAATTTTTTAAAATCGAATTTTTGGCCCCGTGTGCGTTGATACTATCCAACAGGCACCCCCAGAAGGCATTTCCGTCGATTTCGGGTCGAAAACGTCCAATTAATTTTTTTCGATTTTGGCCAAATTTAACATTAGGCTTATGGGGAGGCAAACTTAAATTTTTTAAAATCGAATTTTTGGGCCCGTGTGCGGTGATACTATCCAATAGGAATCCCGAGAAGACATTTCCGTTGATTTTGGGTCGAAAAAGTCGAATTAATTTGTTTCGATTTTGGCCAAATTTAACATTGGGCTCTTATGGGGAGGCAAATTTAAATTTTTTAAAATTGAATTTTTGGCCCCGTGTGCGTTGATACTATCCAATAGGAACCCCCAGAAGACATTTCCGTCGATTTCGGGTCGAAAACTTCCAATTAATTTTTTTCAATTTTGTCCAAATTTAACATTGGGCTCTTATGGGGAGGCAAACTTAAATTTTTCAAAATACAATTTTTGGCGCCGTGTGCGTTGATACTATGCAATAGGAACCCCCAGAAGACATTTCCGTCGATTTTGGGTCGAAAAAGTCGAATTATTTTTTTTCGATTTCGGTCAAATTTAACTTTGGTGTGTTCGAGGGAGGCAAACTTAAATTTTTTTAAATTGAATTTTTGGCCCCGTGTGTGTTGATACTATGCAATGGGAACCCCCAGAAGACATTTCCGTCGATTTTGGGTCGGAAAAGGGAAATTAATTTTTTTCGATTGTCGCCAAACTTAACGTTGGGCTCTTATGGGGAGGTAAACTGAAAATGTTTTAAAATCGAATTTTTGGCCCCGTGTGCGTTGATACTATCCAACAGGCACCCCCAGAAGGCATTTCCGTCGATTTCGGATCGAAAACGTCCAATTAATTTTTTTCGATTTTGGCCAAATTTAACATTAGGCTTATGGGGAGGCAAACTTAAATTTTTTAAAATCGAATTTTTGGGCCCGTGTGCGGTGATACTATCCAATAGGAATCCCGAGAAGACATTTCCGTTGATTTTGGGTCGAAAAAGTCGAATTAATTTTTTTCGATTTTGGCCAAATTTAACATTGGGCTCTTATGGGGAGGCAAATTTAAATTTTTTAAAATTGAATTTTTGGCCCCGTGTGCGTTGATACTATCCAACAGGAACCCCCAGACGACATTTCCGTCGATTTGAGGTCGAAAAAGTCGAATTAATTTTTTTGGATTTTGCCCAAATTTAAACCCCCCGAAGACATTTCCGTCGATTTTGGGTCGAAAAAGTGAAATTATTTTTTTTCGATGTTGTCCAAATTTCACATTGGGGTGTTACGGGGAGGCAAACTTAAATTTTTTTAAATTGAATTTTTGGCCCCGTGTGCGTTGATACTATCCAATAGGAAACCCCAGAAGACATTTCCGTCGATTTTGGGTCGGAAAAGGGAAATTAATTTTTTTCGATTGTGGCCAAACTTAACGTTGGGCTCTTATGGGGAGGTAAACTGACATTTTTTTAAAATCGAATTGTTGTCCCCGTGTGCGTTAATACTATGCAATAGTAACCCCCAGAAGACATTTCCGTCGATTTTGGGTCGAAAAAGTCGAATTAATTTTTTTCGATTTTGGCCAAATTTAACTTTGGGGTGTTCTAGGGAGGCAAACTTAAATTTTTTAAAATTGAATTTTTTGCGCCGTGTGCGTTAATACTATACAACAGGAACCCCCAGAAGACATTTCCGTTGATTTTGGGTCAAAAAGTCGAATCAACTTTTTTCGATTTTGGCCAGATTTAACATTAGGCTCTTATGGGGAGGCAAACTTAAATTTTTTAAAATTGAATTTTTGGGCCCGTGTGCGTTGATACTATCCAATAGGAACCCCCAGAAGACATTGCCGTCGATTTTGGGTCGGAAAAGGGGAATTAATTTTTTTCCATTGTGGCCAAACTCAACGTTGGGCTCTTATGGGGAGGCAAACTTAAATTTTTTAAAATTGAATTTTTGGGCCCGTGTGCGTTGATACTATCCAATAGGAACCCCCAGAAGACATTGCCGTCGATTTTGGGTCGGAAAAGGGGAATTAATTTTTTTCCATTGTGGCCAAACTTAACGTTGGGCTCTTATGGGAAGGCAAACTTAAATTTTTTAAAATTGAATTTTTGGCCCCGTGTGCGTTGATACTATCCAATAGGAATCCCGAGAAGACATTTCCGTTGATTTTGGGTCGAAAAAGTCGAATTAATTTTTTTCGATTTTGGCCAAATTTAACATTGGGCTCTTATGGGGAGGCAAATTTAAATTTTTTAAAATTGAATTTTTGGCCCCGTGTGCGTTGATACTATCCAACAGGAACCCCCAGACGACATTTCCGTCGATTTGAGGTCGAAAAAGTCGAATTAATTTTTTTGGATTTTGCCCAAATTTAAACCCCCCGAAGACATTTCCGTCGATTTTGGGTCGAAAAAGTGAAATTATTTTTTTTCGATGTTGTCCAAATTTCACATTGGGGTGTTACGGGGAGGCAAACTTAAATTTTTTTAAATTGAATTTTTGGCCCCGTGTGCGTTGATACTATCCAATAGGAAACCCCAGAAGACATTTCCGTCGATTTTGGGTCGGAAAAGGGAAATTAATTTTTTTCGATTGTGGCCAAACTTAACGTTGGGCTCTTATGGGGAGGTAAACTGACATTTTTTTAAAATCGAATTGTTGTCCCCGTGTGCGTTAATACTATGCAATAGTAACCCCCAGAAGACATTTCCGTCGATTTTGGGTCGAAAAAGTCGAATTAATTTTTTTCGATTTTGGCCAAATTTAACTTTGGGGTGTTCTAGGGAGGCAAACTTAAATTTTTTAAAATTGAATTTTTTGCGCCGTGTGCGTTGATACTATACAACAGGAACCCCCAGAAGACATTTCCGTTGATTTTGGGTCAAAAAGTCGAATCAACTTTTTTCGATTTTGGCCAGATTTAACATTAGGCTCTTATGGGGAGGCAAACTTAAATTTTTTAAAATTGAATTTTTGGGCCCGTGTGCGTTGATACTATCCAATAGGAACCCCCAGAAGACATTGCCGTCGATTTTGGGTCGGAAAAGGGGAATTAATTTTTTTCCATTGTGGCCAAACTTAACGTTGGGCTCTTATGGGAAGGCAAACTTAAATTTTTTAAAATTGAATTTTTGGCCCCGTGTGCGTTGATACTATCCAATAGGAACCCCCAGAAGACATTTCTGTCGATTTTGGGTCGGAAAAGGGAAATTAATTTTTTTCGATTGTGGCCAAACTTAACGTTGGGCTCTTATGGGGAGGCAAACTTAAATTTTTTAAAATTGAATTTTTGGCGCCGTGTGCGTTGATACTATCCAACAGGAACCCCCAGAAGACATTTCCGGTGGTTTTCAGTCGAAAAAGTCCAATTAATTTTTTTCGATTTTGTCCAAATTTAACATTGGGGTGTTATGGGGAGGGAAACTTAAATTTTTTAAAATTGAATTTTTGGCCCCGTGTGCGCTGATACTATCCAATAGGAACCCCCTGAAGACATTTCCGTTGAGTTTGGGTCGGAAAAGTCAAAATAATTTTTTTCAACTTTGTCCAAATTTAACATTGGGGTGTTATGGGGAGGCAAACTTAAATTTTTTAAAATTGAATTTTTGGCCCCGTGTGCGTTGATACTATCCAATAGGAACCCCCAGAAGACATTTCCGTCGATTTTGGGTCGGAAAAGGGAAATTAATTTTTTTCGATTGTCGCCAAACTTAACGTTGGGCTCTTATGGGGAGGTAAACTGAAAATTTTTTAAAATCGAATTTTTGGCCCCGTGTGCGTTGATACTATCCAACAGGCACCCCCAGAAGGCATTTCCGTCGATTTCGGGTCGAAAACGTCCAATTAATTTTTTTCGATTTTGGCCAAATTTAACATTAGGCTTATGGGGAGGCAAACTTAAATTTTTTAAAATCGAATTTTTGGGCCCGTGTGCGGTGATACTATCCAATAGGAATCCGGAGAAGACATTTCCGTCGATTTTGGGTCGAAAAAGTCGAATTAATTTTTTTCCATCTTGGCCAAATTTAACTTTGGTGTGTTCTAGGGAGGCAAACTTAAATTTTTTAAAATTGAATTTTTGGCCCCGTGTGCGTTGATACTATCCAATAGGAACGCCCAGAAGACATTTCCGTCGATTTCGCGTCGAAAAAGTCGAATTATTTTTTTTGCATTTCGGCCAAATTTAACATTGGGCTCTTATGGGGAGGCAAACTTAAATGTTTTAAAATTGAATTTTTGGCCCCGTGTGCGTTGATACGATCCAACAGGAACCCCCAGACGACATTTCCGTCGATTTGAGGTCGAAAAAGTCGAATTAATTTTTTTGGATTTTGCCCAAATTTAAACCCCCAGGAGACATTTCCGTCGATTTTGGGTCGAAAAAGTGAAATTATTTTTTTTCGATGTTGTCCAAATTTCACATTGGGGTGTTACGGGGAGGCAAACTTAAATTTTTTAAAATTGAATTTTTGGCCCCGTGTGCGTTGATACTATCCAATAGGAAACCCCAGAAGACATTTCCGTCGATTTTGGGTAGGAAACGGGAAATTAATTTTTTTCGATTGTGGCCAAACTTAACGTTGGGCTCTTATGGGGAGGCAAACTTAAATTTTTTAAAATTGAATTTTTGGCCCCGTGTGCGTTGATACTATCCAACAGGAAACCCCAGAAGACATTTCCGTCGATTTTGGGTCGGAAAAGGGAAATTAATTTTTTTCGATTGTGGCCAAACTTAACGTTGGGCTCTTATGGGGAGGTAAACTGAATTTTTTTCAAAATCGAATTGTTGTCCCCGTGTGCGTTAATACTATGCAATAGTAACCCCCAGAAGACATTTCCGTCGATTTTAGGTCGAAAACGTCGAATTAATTTTTTTCGATTTTGACCAGATTTAACTTTGGTGTGTTCGAGGGAGGCAAACTTAAATTTTTTAAAATTGAATTTTTGGCCCCGTGTGCGTTGATACTATCCAACAGGGATCCCCAGAAGGCATTTCCGTTGCTTTTGGGTCGAAAAAGTCGAATTAATTTTTTCCGATTTTGGCCAAATTTAACATTGGGCTCTTATGGGGAGGCAAACTTAAATTTTTTAAAATTGAATTTTTGGCCCCGTGGGCGTTGATACTATCCAATAGGACCCCCAGAAGACATTTCCGTCGATTTTGGGTCGAAAAAGTCGAATTATTTTTTTTGCATTTTGTCCAAATTTAACATTGGGGTGTTATGGGGAGGCAAACTTAAATTTTTTAAAATTGAATTTTTGGCCCCGTGTGCGTTCATACTATCCAATAGGAACCTCCAGAAGACATTTCCGTCGATTTTGGGTCGAAAAAGTCGAATTAATTTTTTTCGATTTTGTCCAAATTTAACATTGGGGTGTTATGGGGAGGCAAACTTAATTTTTTTAAAATTGAATTTTTGGCCCCGTGTGCGTTGATACTATCCACTAGGAACCCTCAGAAGACATTTCCGTCGATTTTGGGTCGGAAAAGGGAAATTAATTTTTTTCGATTGTGGCCAAACTTAACGTTGGGCTCTTATAGGGAGGTAAATTGAAATTTTTTTAAAATCGAATTTTTGTCCCCTTTTGCGTTAAGACTACGCAATAGTAACCCCCAGAAGACATTTCCGTCGATTTCGGGTCGAAAACGACCAATTAATTTTTTTCGATTTTGGCCAAATTTAACATTAGGCGTATGGGGAGGCAAACTTAAATTTTTTAAAATCGAATTTTTGGGCCCGTGTGCGGTGATACTATCCAATAGGAATCCGGAGAAGACATTTCCGTCGACTTTGGGTCGAAAAAGTCGAATTAATTTTTTTCCATCTTGGCCAAATTTAACTTTGGTGTGTTCTAGGGAGGCAAACTTAAATTTTTTAAAATTGAATTTTTGGCCCCGTGTGCGTTGATACTATCCAACAGGGAACCCCAGAAGGCATTTCCGTTGCTTTTGGGTCGAAAAAGTCGAATTAATTTTTTCCGATTTTGGCCAAATTTAACATTGGGCTCTTATGGGGAGGCAAACTTAAATTTTTTAAAATTGAATTTTTGGCCCCGTGTGCGTTGATACTATCCACTAGGAACCCCCAGAAGACATTTCCGTCGATTTTGGGTCGGAAAAGGGAAATTAATTTTTTTCGATTGTGGCCAAACTTAACGTTGGGCTCTTATAGGGAGGTAAACTGAAATTTTTTTAAAATCGAATTTTTGTCCCCTTTTGCGTTAAGACTACGCAATAGTAACCCCCAGAAGACATTTCCGTCGATTTCGGGTCGAAAACGTCCAATTAATTTTTTTCGATTTTGGCCAAATTTTACATTAGGCGTATGGGGAGGCAAACTTAAATTTTTTAAAATCGAATTTTTGGGCCCGTGTGCGTTGATACTATCCAATAGGAACCCACGGAAGACATTTCCGTCGATTTGGGGTCGAAAAAGCCGAATTAATTTTTTTGAATTTTGGCCAAATTTAAACCCCCAGAAGACATTTCCGGCGATTTTGGGTCGGAAAAGAGAAATTCATTTTTTTCGATTGTGGCCAAATTTAACTTTGGTGTGTTATGGGGAGGCAAACTTAAATTTTTTAGAATTGAATTTTTGGCCCCGTGTGCGTTGATACTATCCAATAGGAACCCCCAGAAGACATTTCCGTCGATTTTGGGTCGAAAAAGTCGAATTAATTTTTTCCGATTTTGGCCAAATTTAACTTCGGGCTCTTGTGGGAAGGCAAACTTAGATTTTTTAAAATCGAATTTTTAGCCCCGTATGCGTTGATACTATCCAATAGGAACCCCCAGAAGACATTTCCGTCGATTTTGGGTCGAAAAAGTCGAATTATTTTTTTTTGCGTTTTCTCCACATTTAACATTGGGGTGTTATGGGGAGGGAAACTTAAATTTTTTAACAAATGAATTTTTGGCCCCGTGTGCGTTGATACTATCCAACAGGCACCCCCAGAAGGCATTTCCGTCGATTTCGGGTCGAAAACGTCCAATTAATTTTTTTCGATTTTGGCCAAATTTAACATTAGGCTTATGGGGAGGCAAACTTAAATTTTTTTAAATCGAATTTTTGGGCCCGTGTGCGGTGATACTATCCAATAGGAATCCGGAGAAGACATTTCCGTCGATTTTGGGTCGGAAACGGGAAATTAATTTTTTTCGATTGTGGCCAAACATAACGTTGGGCTCTTATGGGGAGGCAAACTTAAATTTTTTAAAATTGAATTTTTGGCCCCGTGTGCGTTGATACTATCCAACAGGAAACCCCAGAAGACATTTCCGTCGATTTTGGGTCGGAAAAGGGAAATTAATTTTTTTCGATTGTGGCCAAACTTAACGTTGGGCTCTTATGGGGAGGTAAACTGAAATTTTTTCAAAATCGAATTGTTGTCCCCGTGTGCGTTAATACTATGCAATAGTAACCCCCAGAAGACATTTCCGTCGATTTTAGGTCGAAAACGTCGAATTAATTTTTTTCGATTTTGACCAGATTTAACTTTGGTGTGTTCGAGGGAGGCAAACTTAAATTTTTTAAAATTGAATTTTTGGCCCCGTGTGCGTTGATACTATCCAACAGGGAACCCCAGAAGGCATTTCCGTTGCTTTTGGGTCGAAAAAGTCGAATTAATTTTTTCCGATTTTGGCCAAATTTAACATTGGGCTCTTATGGGGAGGCAAACTTAAATTTTTTAAAATTGAATTTTTGGCCCCGTGGGCGTTGATACTATCCAATAGGACCCCCAGAAGACATTTCCGTCGATTTTGGGTCGAAAAAGTCGAATTATTTTTTTTGCATTTTGTCCAAATTTAACATTGGGGTGTTATGGGGAGGCAAACTTAAATTTTTTAAAATTGAATTTTTGGCCCCGTGTGCGTTCATACTATCCAATAGGAACCTCCAGAAGACATTTCCGTCGATTTCGCGTCGAAAAAGTCGAATTATTTTTTTTGCATTTCGGCCAAATTTAACATTGGGCTCTTATGGGGAGGCAAACTTAAATGTTTTAAAATTGAATTTTTGGCCCCGTGTGCGTTGATACGATCCAACAGGAACCCCCAGACGACATTTCCGTCGATTTGAGGTCGAAAAAGTCGAATTAATTTTTTTGGATTTTGCCCAAATTTAAACCCCCAGGAGACATTTCCGTCGATTTTGGGTCGAAAAAGTGAAATTATTTTTTTTCGATGTTGTCCAAATTTCACATTGGGGTGTTACGGGGAGGCAAACTTAAATTTTTTAAAATTGAATTTTTGGCCCCGTGTGCGTTGATACTATCCAACAGGGAACCCCAGAAGGCATTTCCGTTGCTTTTGGGTCGAAAAAGTCGAATTAATTTTTTCCGATTTTGGCCAAATTTAACATTGGGCTCTTATGGGGAGGCAAACTTAAATTTTTTAAAATCGAATTTTTGGGCCCGTGTGCGGTGATACTATCCAATAGGAATCCGGAGAAGACATTTCCGTCGATTTTGGGTCGAAAAAGTCGAATTAATTTTTTTCCATCTTGGCCAAATTTAACTTTGGTGTGTTCTAGGGAGGCAAACTTAAATTTTTTAAAATTGAATTTTTGGCCCCGTGTGCGTTGATACTATCCAATAGGAACGCCCAGAAGACATTTCCGTCGATTTCGCGTCGAAAAAGTCGAATTATTTTTTTTGCATTTCGGCCAAATTTAACATTGGGCTCTTATGGGGAGGCAAACTTAAATGTTTTAAAATTGAATTTTTGGCCCCGTGTGCGTTGATACGATCCAACAGGAACCCCCAGACGACATTTCCGTCGATTTGAGGTCGAAAAAGTCGAATTAATTTTTTTGGATTTTGCCCAAATTTAAACCCCCAGGAGACATTTCCGTCGATTTTGGGTCGAAAAAGTGAAATTATTTTTTTTCGATGTTGTCCAAATTTCACATTGGGGTGTTACGGGGAGGCAAACTTAAATTTTTTAAAATTGAATTTTTGGCCCCGTGTGCGTTGATACTATCCAATAGGAAACCCCAGAAGACATTTCCGTCGATTTTGGGTAGGAAACGGGAAATTAATTTTTTTCGATTGTGGCCAAACTTAACGTTGGGCTCTTATGGGGAGGCAAACTTAAATTTTTTAAAATTGAATTTTTGGCCCCGTGTGCGTTGATACTATCCAACAGGAAACCCCAGAAGACATTTCCGTCGATTTTGGGTCGGAAAAGGGAAATTAATTTTTTTCGATTGTGGCCAAACTTAACGTTGGGCTCTTATGGGGAGGTAAACTGAATTTTTTTCAAAATCGAATTGTTGTCCCCGTGTGCGTTAATACTATGCAATAGTAACCCCCAGAAGACATTTCCGTCGATTTTAGGTCGAAAACGTCGAATTAATTTTTTTCGATTTTGACCAGATTTAACTTTGGTGTGTTCGAGGGAGGCAAACTTAAATTTTTTAAAATTGAATTTTTGGCCCCGTGTGCGTTGATACTATCCAACAGGGATCCCCAGAAGGCATTTCCGTTGCTTTTGGGTCGAAAAAGTCGAATTAATTTTTTCCGATTTTGGCCAAATTTAACATTGGGCTCTTATGGGGAGGCAAACTTAAATTTTTTAAAATTGAATTTTTGGCCCCGTGGGCGTTGATACTATCCAATAGGACCCCCAGAAGACATTTCCGTCGATTTTGGGTCGAAAAAGTCGAATTATTTTTTTTGCATTTTGTCCAAATTTAACATTGGGGTGTTATGGGGAGGCAAACTTAAATTTTTTAAAATTGAATTTTTGGCCCCGTGTGCGTTCATACTATCCAATAGGAACCTCCAGAAGACATTTCCGTCGATTTTGGGTCGAAAAAGTCGAATTAATTTTTTTCGATTTTGTCCAAATTTAACATTGGGGTGTTATGGGGAGGCAAACTTAATTTTTTTAAAATTGAATTTTTGGCCCCGTGTGCGTTGATACTATCCACTAGGAACCCTCAGAAGACATTTCCGTCGATTTTGGGTCGGAAAAGGGAAATTAATTTTTTTCGATTGTGGCCAAACTTAACGTTGGGCTCTTATAGGGAGGTAAATTGAAATTTTTTTAAAATCGAATTTTTGTCCCCTTTTGCGTTAAGACTACGCAATAGTAACCCCCAGAAGACATTTCCGTCGATTTCGGGTCGAAAACGACCAATTAATTTTTTTCGATTTTGGCCAAATTTAACATTAGGCGTATGGGGAGGCAAACTTAAATTTTTTAAAATCGAATTTTTGGGCCCGTGTGCGGTGATACTATCCAATAGGAATCCGGAGAAGACATTTCCGTCGACTTTGGGTCGAAAAAGTCGAATTAATTTTTTTCCATCTTGGCCAAATTTAACTTTGGTGTGTTCTAGGGAGGCAAACTTAAATTTTTTAAAATTGAATTTTTGGCCCCGTGTGCGTTGATACTATCCAACAGGGAACCCCAGAAGGCATTTCCGTTGCTTTTGGGTCGAAAAAGTCGAATTAATTTTTTCCGATTTTGGCCAAATTTAACATTGGGCTCTTATGGGGAGGCAAACTTAAATTTTTTAAAATTGAATTTTTGGCCCCGTGTGCGTTGATACTATCCACTAGGAACCCCCAGAAGACATTTCCGTCGATTTTGGGTCGGAAAAGGGAAATTAATTTTTTTCGATTGTGGCCAAACTTAACGTTGGGCTCTTATAGGGAGGTAAACTGAAATTTTTTTAAAATCGAATTTTTGTCCCCTTTTGCGTTAAGACTACGCAATAGTAACCCCCAGAAGACATTTCCGTCGATTTCGGGTCGAAAACGTCCAATTAATTTTTTTCGATTTTGGCCAAATTTTACATTAGGCGTATGGGGAGGCAAACTTAAATTTTTTAAAATCGAATTTTTGGGCCCGTGTGCGTTGATACTATCCAATAGGAACCCACGGAAGACATTTCCGTCGATTTGGGGTCGAAAAAGCCGAATTAATTTTTTTGAATTTTGGCCAAATTTAAACCCCCAGAAGACATTTCCGGCGATTTTGGGTCGGAAAAGAGAAATTCATTTTTTTCGATTGTGGCCAAATTTAACTTTGGTGTGTTATGGGGAGGCAAACTTAAATTTTTTAGAATTGAATTTTTGGCCCCGTGTGCGTTGATACTATCCAATAGGAACCCCCAGAAGACATTTCCGTCGATTTTGGGTCGAAAAAGTCGAATTAATTTTTTCCGATTTTGGCCAAATTTAACTTCGGGCTCTTGTGGGAAGGCAAACTTAGATTTTTTAAAATCGAATTTTTAGCCCCGTATGCGTTGATACTATCCAATAGGAACCCCCAGAAGACATTTCCGTCGATTTTGGGTCGAAAAAGTCGAATTATTTTTTTTTTGCGTTTTCTCCACATTTAACATTGGGGTGTTATGGGGAGGGAAACTTAAATTTTTTAACAAATGAATTTTTGGCCCCGTGTGCGTTGATACTATCCAACAGGCACCCCCAGAAGGCATTTCCGTCGATTTCGGGTCGAAAACGTCCAATTAATTTTTTTCGATTTTGGCCAAATTTAACATTAGGCTTATGGGGAGGCAAACTTAAATTTTTTTAAATCGAATTTTTGGGCCCGTGTGCGGTGATACTATCCAATAGGAATCCGGAGAAGACATTTCCGTCGATTTTGGGTCGGAAACGGGAAATTAATTTTTTTCGATTGTGGCCAAACATAACGTTGGGCTCTTATGGGGAGGCAAACTTAAATTTTTTAAAATTGAATTTTTGGCCCCGTGTGCGTTGATACTATCCAACAGGAAACCCCAGAAGACATTTCCGTCGATTTTGGGTCGGAAAAGGGAAATTAATTTTTTTCGATTGTGGCCAAACTTAACGTTGGGCTCTTATGGGGAGGTAAACTGAAATTTTTTCAAAATCGAATTGTTGTCCCCGTGTGCGTTAATACTATGCAATAGTAACCCCCAGAAGACATTTCCGTCGATTTTAGGTCGAAAACGTCGAATTAATTTTTTTCGATTTTGACCAGATTTAACTTTGGTGTGTTCGAGGGAGGCAAACTTAAATTTTTTAAAATTGAATTTTTGGCCCCGTGTGCGTTGATACTATCCAACAGGGAACCCCAGAAGGCATTTCCGTTGCTTTTGGGTCGAAAAAGTCGAATTAATTTTTTCCGATTTTGGCCAAATTTAACATTGGGCTCTTATGGGGAGGCAAACTTAAATTTTTTAAAATTGAATTTTTGGCCCCGTGGGCGTTGATACTATCCAATAGGACCCCCAGAAGACATTTCCGTCGATTTTGGGTCGAAAAAGTCGAATTATTTTTTTTGCATTTTGTCCAAATTTAACATTGGGGTGTTATGGGGAGGCAAACTTAAATTTTTTAAAATTGAATTTTTGGCCCCGTGTGCGTTCATACTATCCAATAGGAACCTCCAGAAGACATTTCCGTCGATTTTGGGTCGAAAAAGTCGAATTAATTTTTTTCGATTTTGTCCAAATTTAACATTGGGGTGTTATGGGGAGGCAAACTTAATTTTTTTAAAATTGAATTTTTGGCCCCGTGTGCGTTGATACTATCCACTAGGAACCCTCAGAAGACATTTCCGTCGATTTTGGGTCGGAAAAGGGAAATTAATTTTTTTCGATTGTGGCCAAACTTAACGTTGGGCTCTTATGGGGAGGTAAATTGAAATTTTTTTAAAATCGAATTTTTGTCCCCTTTTGCGTTAAGACTACGCAATAGTAACCCCCAGAAGACATTTCCGTCGATTTCGGGTCGAAAACGACCAATTAATTTTTTTCGATTTTGGCCAAATTTAACATTAGGCGTATGGGGAGGCAAACTTAAATTTTTTAAAATCGAATTTTTGGGCCCGTGTGCGTTGATACTATCCAATAGGAACCCACGGAAGACATTTCCGTCGATTTGGGGTCGAAAAAGCCGAATTAATTTTTTTGAATTTTGGCCAAATTTAAACCCCCAGAAGACATTTCCGGCGATTTTGGGTCGGAAAAGAGAAATTCATTTTTTTCGATTGTGGCCAAATTTAACTTTGGTGTGTTATGGGGAGGCAAACTTAAATTTTTTAGAATTGAATTTTTGGCCCCGTGTGCGTTGATACTATCCAACAGGAACCCCCAGAAGACATTTCCGTCGATTTGGGGTCGAAAAAGTCGAATTAATTTTTTTCCGATTTTGGCCAAATTTAACTTCGGGCTCTTGTGGGGAGGCAAACTTAAATTTTTTTAATTGAATTTTTGGCGCCGTGTGCGTTGATACTATACAACAGGAACACCCAGAAGACATTTCCGTTGATTTTGGGTGGAAAAAGTCGAATCAACTTTTTCGATTTTGGCCAAATTTAACATTGGGCTCTTATGGGGAGGCAAACTTAAATTTTTTAAAATCGAATTTTTAGCCCCGTATGCGTTGATACTATTCAATAGGAATCCGGAGAAGACATTTCCGTCGATTTTGGGTCGAAAAAGTCGAATTAATTTTTTTCCATCTTGGCCAAATTTAACTTTGGTGTGTTCTAGGGAGACAAACTTAAATTTTTTAAAATTGAATTTTTGGCCCCGTGTGCGTTGATACTATCCAATAGGAACGCCCAGAAGACATTTCCGTCGATTTTGGGTCGAAAAAGTCGAATTATTTTTTTTGCATTTTGGCCAAATTTAACATTGGGCTCTTATGGGGAGGCAAACTTAAATGTTTTAAAATTGAATTTTTGGCCCCGTGTGCGTTGATACGATCCAACAGGAACCCCCAGACGACATTTCCGTCGATTTGAGGTCGAAAAAGTCGAATTATTTTTTTTGCATTTTGGCCAAATTTAACATTGGGCTCTTATGGGGAGGCAAACTTAAATGTTTTAAAATTGAATTTTTGGCCCCGTGTGCGTTGATACGATCCAACAGGAACCCCCAGACGACATTTCCGTCGATTTGAGGTCGAAAAAGTCGAATTAATTTTTTTGGATTTTGCCCAAATTTAAACCCCCAGGAGACATTTCCGTCGATTTTGGGTCGAAAAAGTGAAATTATTTTTTTTCGATGTTGTCCAAATTTCACATTGGGGTGTTACGGGGAGGCAAACTTAAATTTTTTAAAATTGAATTTTTGGCCCCGTGTGCGTTGATACTATCCAATAGGAAACCCCAGAAAACATTTCCGTCGATTTTGGGTCGGAAACGGGAAATTAATTTTTTTCGATTGTGGCCAAACTTAACGTTGGGCTCTTATGGGGAGGCAAACTTAAATTTTTTAAAATTGAATTTTTGGCCCCGTGTGCGTTGATACTATCCAACAGGGAACCCCAGAAGGCATTTCCGTTGCTTTTGGGTCGAAAAAGTCGAATTAATTTTTTCCGATTTTGGCCAAATTTAACATTGGGCTCTTATGGGGAGGCAAACTTAAATTTTTTAAAATTGAATTTTTGGCCCCGTGGGCGTTGATACTATCCAATAGGACCCCCAGAAGACATTTCCGTCGATTTTGGGTCGAAAAAGTCGAATTATTTTTTTTGCATTTTGTCCAAATTTAACATTGGGCTCTTATGGGGAGGCAAACTTAATTTTTTTAAAATTGAATTTTTGGCCCCGTGTGCGTTGATACTATCCACTAGGAACCCCCAGAAGACATTTCCGTCGATTTTGGGTCGGAAAAGGGAAATTAATTTTTTTCGATTGTGGCCAAACTTAACGTTGGGCTCTTATAGGGAGGTAAACTGAAATTTTTTTAAAATCGAATTTTTGTCCCCTTTTGCGTTAAGACTACGCAATAGTAACCCCCAGAAGACATTTCCGTCGATTTCGGGTCGAAAACGTCCAATTAATTTTTTTCGATTTTGGCCCAATTTAACATTAGGCGTATGGGGAGGCAAACTTAAATTTTTTAAAATCGAATTTTTGGGCCCGTGTGCGTTGATACTATCCAATAGGAACCCACGGAAGACATTTCCGTCGATTTGGGGTCGAAAAAGCCGAATTAATTTTTTTGAATTTTGGCCAAATTTAAACCCCCAGAAGACATTTCCGGCGATTTTGGGTCGGAAAAGAGAAATTCATTTTTTTCGATTGTGGCCAAATTTAACTTTGGTGTGTTATGGGGAGGCAAACTTAAATTTTTTAAATTGAATTTTTGGCGCCGTGTGCGTTGATACTATACAACAGGAACACCCAGAAGACATTTCCGTTGATTTTGGGTGGAAAAAGTCGAATCAACTTTTTCGATTTTGGCCAAATTTAACATTGGGCTCTTATGGGGAGGCAAACTTAAATTTTTTAAAATCGAATTTTTAGCCCCGTATGCGTTGATACTATCCAATAGGAACCCCCAGAAGACATTTCCGTCGATTTTGGGTCGAAAAAGTCGAATTATTTTTTTTGCGTTTTCTCCACATTTAACATTGGGGTGTTATGGGGAGGGAAACTTAAATTTTTTAACAAATGAATTTTTGGCCCCGTGTGCGTTGATACTATCCAATAGGAACCCCCAGAAGACATTTCCGTCGATTATGGGTCGAAAAAGTCGAATCAATTTTTTTCAATTTTGGTCAAATTTAACTTTGGTGTGTTATAGGGAGTGTTACGTCCTAGGTTAACCGGAAGTAAATTACGATGCTACGTTAGCAAGTCAATCGCCTCGCCGGACTAACTTTTTAATAAAATAAAAATGTTTATACTTGATGTCAAACCTTATTTGTCTGTTGCTGAAGATTGGCGCAGGAATTCCAGTTTTTGTTTGAAGACGGACAAGAAACGCTGGGTGGAGGGCGAGATTTTCAGTGGTTTGCCTTCGGGTAGTCGAGATTGGCCCACGCAGCGTTGAACGTGTTCGGCGGAGTGTTCTCCTTCGTTATCGAAGGGTTTTTCTATAGTTCCGCGAGATTGGTGGGAAGTTGAAACCTCTGCATGGACCGTCGGCTGATGAGTTTTATTATTGATGATGAAATTACGCGAATTGTCGCGTTTCATATACAGTTGGATTGGATCGTTTTTGACTTTTACGTCAACGAACCTTTGGGAGACTGGGACTTCTTGTATAGGGTTTGGAGTTGAAAGGAGTGCGTCAAGATCTGGGTATTGAGGGGTGCGGTATAAGGAATAAAGCTTTCGTAATTGGAACTTTCGGCCTGCACGATGCTTCCGTTTCGGCATTTAGGGAAATACGACCTGGCGAGCAGTTCTGCCCTTGGTCGGTGGGATGGAAGGAGGGTAGTTTGAATGGGCGAACTTTTCCGCCACTGCTCCAATGATAGGAAAATAGAGGAGGGCGAGCTTGTCCGCCACAACTCAGAAGGTAAGTGAATGAAGAACTAAATTCGGAATAAAACTGACTTTATTTGACAAATAATGCTGCTTATATACTATTTTTGTTTCCTGCTTTGCAGATGTATAAGAATTCTTGCATCCGGTGTATTTTTGCTGTGCTCAGTATCGTGTGGGTCTATGCCTTCAAGAGTGCTGAGCAGGCAGTGGAATGGACTTGAGTTGTTCCTTGAGACGTGTAGGTTTTAGTCAATATGATTTATGAATTTCCATCGTCCAAATATTCTCTTTTTCATTTACTTTTATTCTATTTGAATTGCAATGCGCAACCTATGATATTATCCCATTTATATCTAGTTTACCAGCTATTTTCACCTTTGCATAGTTTAATTTATTCATTTAATTGATCTCGAATTGAAATTGTTGCATGTTACAATTCTCATACCGGATGGTTTTGATGAAATTAGTCAATTTTCATTATGACTTAGTTATAATTTTACTATCATCTATTATTGAGTTTCGTATAATATGTTCCTTATATTCAGCAGTACGGCAGTATTTCGCGCGGCATGTGTATAATGCCACGTTTGGTTCACCGACAATGGCGATAATCCATCAGTGCTACCCATGGTTTACCGACCGTCCTCCGCTTGGTACACGATCGGCGCGCCAGCTACGTCACCGACGTAGCATCGCTTTCGTTGGTGACTGACTATTGCTTATGTATATCCTTCTGTTGTTACTTAACTGCTATGGTTTAGTTTTTATAATAGTCTATTTGTTAAATACAAACTAGTACAACAGTGTTATTATTTTTACTATTCTAACGGTGGTGTTTTTGTTTGTTTCTAGATCCGGTGAGAAGGCAAGGACGTAGCAGGAGGCAAACTTAAATTTTTTTAAATTGAATTTTTGGGCCCGTGTGCGGTGATACTATCCAATAGGAACGCCCAGAAGACATTTCCGTCGATTTTGGGTCGAAAAAGTCGAATTATTTGTTTTGCATTTTGTCCAAATTTAACATTGGGGTGTTATGGGGAGGCAAACTTAAATTTTTTAAAATTGAATTTTTGGCCCCGTGTGCGTTGGTACTATCCAATAGGAACCCCCAGAAGACATTTCCGTCGATTTTGGGTCGGAAAAGGGAAATTAATTTTTTTCGATTGTCGCCAAACTTAACGTTGGGCTCTTATGGGGAGGTAAACTGAAAATTTTTTAAAATCGAATTTTTGGCCCCGTGTGCGTTGATACTATCCAACAGGCACCCCCAGAAGGCATTTCCGTCGATTTCGGGTCGAAAACGTCCAATTAATTTTTTTCGATTTTGGCCAAATTTAACATTGGGCTCTTATGGGGAGGCAAACTTAAATTTTTTAAAATCGAATTTTTAGCCCCGTATGCGTTGATACTATCCAATAGGAACCCCCAGAAGACATTTCCGTCGATTTTGGGTCGAAAAAGTCGAATTAATTTTTTTCCATCTTGGCCAAATTTAACTTTGGTGTGTTCTAGGGAGGCAAACTTAAATTTTTTAAAATTGAATTTTTGGCCCCGTGTGCGTTGATACTATCCAACAGGAACCCCCAGACGACATTTCCGTCGATTTGAGGTCGAAAAAGTCGAATTAATTTTTTTGGATTTTGCCCAAATTTAAACCCCCAGGAGACATTTCCGTCGATTTTGGGTCGAAAAAGTGAAATTATTTTTTTTCGATGTTGTCCAAATTTCACATTGGGGTGTTACGGGGAGGCAAACTTAAATTTTTTAAAATTGAATTTTTGGCCCCGTGTGCGTTGATACTATCCAATAGGAAACCCCAGAAGACATTTCCGTCGATTTTGGGTCGGAAATGGGAAATTAATTTTTTTCGATTGTGGCCAAACTTAACGTTGGGCTCTTATGGGGAGGCAAACTTAAATTTTTTAAAATTGAATTTTTGGCCCCGTGTGCGTTGATACTATCCAACAGGAAACTCCAGAAGACATTTCCGTCGATTTTGGGTCGGAAAAGGGAAAATAATTTTTTTCGATTGTGGCCAAACTTAACGTTGGGCTCTTATGGGGAGGTAAACTGAAATTTTTTTAAAATCGAATTGTTGTCCCCGTGTGCGTTAATACTATGCAATAGTAACCCCCAGAAGACATTTCCGTCGATTTTAGGTCGAATACGTCGAATTAATTTTTTTCGATTTTGACCAGATTTAACTTTGGTGTGTTCGAGGGAGGCAAACTTAAATTTTTTAAAATTGAATTTTTGGCCCCGTGTGCGTTGATACTATCCAACAGGGAACCCCAGAAGGCATTTCCGTTGCTTTTGGGTCGAAAAAGTCGAATTAATTTTTTCCGATTTTGGCCAAATTTAACATTGGGCTCTTATGGGGAGGCAAACTTAAATTTTTTAAAATTGAATTTTTGGCCCCGTGGGCGTTGATACTATCCAATAGGACCCCCAGAAGACATTTCCGTCGATTTTGGGTCGAAAAAGTCGAATTATTTTTTTTGCATTTTGTCCAAATTTAACATTGGGGTGTTATGGGGAGGCAAACTTAAATTTTTTAAAATTGAATTTTTGGCCCCGTGTGCGTTCATACTATCCAATAGGAACCTCCAGAAGACATTTCCGTCGATTTTGGATCGAAAAAGTCGAATTAATTTTTTTCGATTTTGTCCAAATTTAACATTGGGGTGTTATGGGGAGGCAAACTTAATTTTTTTAAAATTGAATTTTTGGCCCCGTGTGCGTTGATACTATCCACTAGGAACCCCCAGAAGACATTTCGGTCGATTTTGGGTCGGAAAAGGGAAATTAATTTTTTTCGATTGTCGCCAAACTTAACGTTGGGCTCTTATGGGGAGGTAAACTGAAAATTTTTTAAAATCGAATTTTTGGCCCCGTGTGCGTTGATACTATCCAACAGGCACCCCCAGAAGGCATTTCCGTCGATTTCGGGTCGAAAACGTCCAATTAATTTTTTTCGATTTTGGCCAAATTTAACATTAGGCTTATGGGGAGGCAAACTTAAATTTTTTAAAATCGAATTTTTGGGCCCGTGTGCGGTGATACTATCCAATAGGAATCCGGAGAAGACATTTCCGTCGACTTTGGGTCGAAAAAGTCGAATTAATTTTTTTCCATCTTGGCCAAATTTAACTTTGGTGTGTTCTAGGGAGGCAAACTTAAATTTTTTAAAATTGAATTTTTGGCCCCGTGTGCGTTGATACTATCCAATAGGAACGCCCAGAAGACATTTCCGTCGATTTTGGGTCGAAAAAGTCGAATTATTTGTTTTGCATTTTGTCCAAATTTAACATTGGGGTGTTATGGGGAGGCAAACTTAAATTTTTTAAAATTGAATTTTTGGCCCCGTGTGCGTTGATACTATCCACTAGGAACCCCCAGAAGACATTTCCGTCGATTTTGGGTCGGAAAAGGGAAATTAATTTTTTTCGATTGTGGCCAAACTTAACGTTGGGCTCTTATAGGGAGGTAAACTGAAATTTTTTTAAAAAAGAATTTTTGTCCCCTTTTGCGTTAAGACTACGCAATAGTAACCCCCAGAAGACATTTCCGTCGATTTCGGGTCGAAAACGTCCAATTACTTTTTTTCGATTTTTGCCAAATTTAACATTAGGCGTATGGGGAGGCAAACTTAAATTTTTTAAAATCGAATTTTTGGGCCCGTGTGCGTTGATACTATCCAATAGGAACCCACGGAAGACATTTCCGTCGATTTGGGGTCGAAAAAGCCGAATTAATTTTTTTGAATTTTGGCCAAATTTAAACCCCCAGAAGACATTTCCGGCGATTTTGGGTCGGAAAAGAGAAATTCATTTTTTTCGATTGTGGCCAAATTTAACTTTGGTGTGTTATGGGGAGGCAAACTTAAATTTTTTAGAATTGAATTTTTGGCCCCGTGTGCGTTGATACTATCCAATAGGAACCCCCAGAAGACATTTCCGTCGATTTTGGGTCGAAAAAGTCGAATTAATTTTTTTCCATCTTGGCCAAATTTAACTTTGGTGTGTTCTAGGGAGGCAAACTTAAATTTTTTAAAATTGAATTTTTGGCCCCGTGTGCATTGATACTATACAACAGGAACACCCAGACGACATTTCCGTTGATTTTGGGTGGAAAAAGTCGAATCAACTTTTTCGATTTTGGCCAAATTTAACATTGGGCTCTTATGGGGAGGCAAACTTAAATTTTTTAAAATCGAATTTTTAGCCCCGTATGCGTTGATACTATCCAATAGGAACCCCCAGAAGACATTTCCGTCGATTTTGGGTCGAAAAAGTCGAATTATTTTTTTTGCGTTTTCTCCACATTTAACATTGGGGTGTTATGGGGAGGGAAACTTAAATTTTTTAACAAATGAATTTTTGGCCCCGTGTGCGTTGATACTATCCAACAGGCACCCCCAGAAGGCATTTCCGTCGATTTCGGGTCGAAAACGTCCAATTAATTTTTTTCGATTTTGGCCCAATTTAACATTAGGCTTATGGGGAGGCAAACTTAAATTTTTTAAAATCGAATTTTTGGGCCCGTGTGCGGTGATACTATCCAATAGGAATCCGGAGAAGACATTTCCGTCGATTTTGGGTCGAAAAAGTCGAATTAATTTTTTTCCATCTTGGCCAAATTTAACTTTGGTGTGTTCTAGGGAGACAAACTTAAATTTTTTAAAATTGAATTTTTGGCCCCGTGTGCGTTGATACTATCCAATAGGAACGCCCAGAAGACATTTCCGTCGATTTTGGGTCGAAAAAGTCGAATTATTTTTTTTGCATTTTGGCCAAATTTAACATTGGGCTCTTATGGGGAGGCAAACTTAAATGTTTTAAAATTGAATTTTTGGCCCCGTGTGCGTTGATACGATCCAACAGGAACCCCCAGACGACATTTCCGTCGATTTGAGGTCGAAAAAGTCGAATTATTTTTTTTGCATTTTGGCCAAATTTAACATTGGGCTCTTATGGGGAGGCAAACTTAAATGTTTTAAAATTGAATTTTTGGCCCCGTGTGCGTTGATACGATCCAACAGGAACCCCCAGACGACATTTCCGTCGATTTGAGGTCGAAAAAGTCGAATTAATTTTTTTGGATTTTGCCCAAATTTAAACCCCCAGGAGACATTTCCGTCGATTTTGGGTCGAAAAAGTGAAATTATTTTTTTTCGATGTTGTCCAAATTTCACATTGGGGTGTTACGGGGAGGCAAACTTAAATTTTTTAAAATTGAATTTTTGGCCCCGTGTGCGTTGATACTATCCAATAGGAAACCCCAGAAGACATTTCCGTCGATTTTGGGTCGGAAACGGGAAATTAATTTTTTTCGATTGTGGCCAAACTTAACGTTGGGCTCTTATGGGGAGGCAAACTTAAATTTTTTAAAATTGAATTTTTGGCCCCGTGTGCGTTGATACTATCCAACAGGGAACCCCAGAAGGCATTTCCGTTGCTTTTGGGTCGAAAAAGTCGAATTAATTTTTTCCGATTTTGGCCAAATTTAACATTGGGCTCTTATGGGGAGGCAAACTTAAATTTTTTAAAATTGAATTTTTGGCCCCGTGGGCGTTGATACTATCCAATAGGACCCCCAGAAGACATTTCCGTCGATTTTGGGTCGAAAAAGTCGAATTATTTTTTTTGCATTTTGTCCAAATTTAACATTGGGCTCTTATGGGGAGGCAAACTTAATTTTTTTAAAATTGAATTTTTGGCCCCGTGTGCGTTGATACTATCCACTAGGAACCCCCAGAAGACATTTCCGTCGATTTTGGGTCGGAAAAGGGAAATTAATTTTTTTCGATTGTGGCCAAACTTAACGTTGGGCTCTTATAGGGAGGTAAACTGAAATTTTTTTAAAATCGAATTTTTGTCCCCTTTTGCGTTAAGACTACGCAATAGTAACCCCCAGAAGACATTTCCGTCGATTTCGGGTCGAAAACGTCCAATTAATTTTTTTCGATTTTGGCCCAATTTAACATTAGGCGTATGGGGAGGCAAACTTAAATTTTTTAAAATCGAATTTTTGGGCCCGTGTGCGTTGATACTATCCAATAGGAACCCACGGAAGACATTTCCGTCGATTTGGGGTCGAAAAAGCCGAATTAATTTTTTTGAATTTTGGCCAAATTTAAACCCCCAGAAGACATTTCCGGCGATTTTGGGTCGGAAAAGAGAAATTCATTTTTTTCGATTGTGGCCAAATTTAACTTTGGTGTGTTATGGGGAGGCAAACTTAAATTTTTTAAATTGAATTTTTGGCGCCGTGTGCGTTGATACTATACAACAGGAACACCCAGAAGACATTTCCGTTGATTTTGGGTGGAAAAAGTCGAATCAACTTTTTCGATTTTGGCCAAATTTAACATTGGGCTCTTATGGGGAGGCAAACTTAAATTTTTTAAAATCGAATTTTTAGCCCCGTATGCGTTGATACTATCCAATAGGAACCCCCAGAAGACATTTCCGTCGATTTTGGGTCGAAAAAGTCGAATTATTTTTTTTGCGTTTTCTCCACATTTAACATTGGGGTGTTATGGGGAGGGAAACTTAAATTTTTTAACAAATGAATTTTTGGCCCCGTGTGCGTTGATACTATCCAATAGGAACCCCCAGAAGACATTTCCGTCGATTATGGGTCGAAAAAGTCGAATCAATTTTTTTCAATTTTGGTCAAATTTAACTTTGGTGTGTTATAGGGAGTGTTACGTCCTAGGTTAACCGGAAGTAAATTACGATGCTACGTTAGCAAGTCAATCGCCTCGCCGGACTAACTTTTTAATAAAATAAAAATGTTTATACTTGATGTCAAACCTTATTTGTCTGTTGCTGAAGATTGGCGCAGGAATTCCAGTTTTTGTTTGAAGACGGACAAGAAACGCTGGGTGGAGGGCGAGATTTTCAGTGGTTTGCCTTCGGGTAGTCGAGATTGGCCCACGCAGCGTTGAACGTGTTCGGCGGAGTGTTCTCCTTCGTTATCGAAGGGTTTTTCTATAGTTCCGCGAGATTGGTGGGAAGTTGAAACCTCTGCATGGACCGTCGGCTGATGAGTTTTATTATTGATGATGAAATTACGCGAATTGTCGCGTTTCATATACAGTTGGATTGGATCGTTTTTGACTTTTACGTCAACGAACCTTTGGGAGACTGGGACTTCTTGTATAGGGTTTGGAGTTGAAAGGAGTGCGTCAAGATCTGGGTATTGAGGGGTGCGGTATAAGGAATAAAGCTTTCGTAATTGGAACTTTCGGCCTGCACGATGCTTCCGTTTCGGCATTTAGGGAAATACGACCTGGCGAGCAGTTCTGCCCTTGGTCGGTGGGATGGAAGGAGGGTAGTTTGAATGGGCGAACTTTTCCGCCACTGCTCCAATGATAGGAAAATAGAGGAGGGCGAGCTTGTCCGCCACAACTCAGAAGGTAAGTGAATGAAGAACTAAATTCGCAATAAAACTGACTTTATTTGACAAATAATGCTGCTTATATACTATTTTTGTTTCCTGCTTTGCAGATGTATAAGAATTCTTGCATCCGGTGTATTTTTGCTGTGCTCAGTATCGTGTGGGTCTATGCCTTCAAGAGTGCTGAGCAGGCAGTGGAATGGACTTGAGTTGTTCCTTGAGACGTGTAGGTTTTAGTCAATATGATTTATGAATTTCCATCGTCCAAATATTCTCTTTTTCATTTACTTTTATTCTATTTGAATTGCAATGCGCAACCTATGATATTATCCCATTTATATCTAGTTTACCAGCTATTTTCACCTTTGCATAGTTTAATTTATTCATTTAATTGATCTCGAATTGAAATTGTTGCATGTTACAATTCTCATACCGGATGGTTTTGATGAAATTAGTCAATTTTCATTATGACTTAGTTATAATTTTAGTATCATCTATTATTGAGTTTCGTATAATATGTTCCTTATATTCAGCAGTACGGCAGTATTTCGCGCGGCATGTGTATAATGCCACGTTTGGTTCACCGACAATGGCGATAATCCATCAGTGCCACCCATGGTTTACCGACCGTCCTCCGCTTGGTACACGATCGGCGCGCCAGCTACGTCACCGACGTAGCATCGCTTTCGTTGGTGACTGACTATTGCTTATGTATATCCTTCTGTTGTTACTTAACTGCTATGGTTTAGTTTTTATAATAGTCTATTTGTTAAATACAAACTAGTACAACAGTGTTATTATTTTTACTATTCTAACGGTGGTGTTTTTGTTTGTTTCTAGATCCGGTGAGAAGGCAAGGACGTAGCAGGAGGCAAACTTAAATTTTTTTAAATTGAATTTTTGGGCCCGTGTGCGGTGATACTATCCAATAGGAACGCCCAGAAGACATTTCCGTCGATTTTGGGTCGAAAAAGTCGAATTATTTGTTTTGCATTTTGTCCAAATTTAACATTGGGGTGTTATGGGGAGGCAAACTTAAATTTTTTAAAATTGAATTTTTGGCCCCGTGTGCGTTGGTACTATCCAATAGGAACCCCCAGAAGACATTTCCGTCGATTTTGGGTCGGAAAAGGGAAATTAATTTTTTTCGATTGTCGCCAAACTTAACGTTGGGCTCTTATGGGGAGGTAAACTGAAAATTTTTTAAAATCGAATTTTTGGCCCCGTGTGCGTTGATACTATCCAACAGGCACCCCCAGAAGTCATTTCCGTCGATTTCGGGTCGAAAACGTCCAATTAATTTTTTTCGATTTTGGCCAAATTTAACATTGGGCTCTTATGGGGAGGCAAACTTAAATTTTTTAAAATCGAATTTTTAGCCCCGTATGCGTTGATACTATCCAATAGGAACCCCCAGAAGACATTTCCGTCGATTTTGGGTCGAAAAAGTCGAATTAATTTTTTTCCATCTTGGCCAAATTTAACTTTGGTGTGTTCTAGGGAGGCAAACTTAAATTTTTTAAAATTGAATTTTTGGCCCCGTGTGCGTTGATACTATCCAACAGGAACCCCCAGACGACATTTCCGTCGATTTGAGGTCGAAAAAGTCGAATTAATTTTTTTGGATTTTGCCCAAATTTAAACCCCCAGGAGACATTTCCGTCGATTTTGGGTCGAAAAAGTGAAATTATTTTTTTTCGATGTTGTCCAAATTTCACATTGGGGTGTTACGGGGAGGCAAACTTAAATTTTTTAAAATTGAATTTTTGGCCCCGTGTGCGTTGATACTATCCAATAGGAAACCCCAGAAGACATTTCCGTCGATTTTGGGTCGGAAATGGGAAATTAATTTTTTTCGATTGTGGCCAAACTTAACGTTGGGCTCTTATGGGGAGGCAAACTTAAATTTTTTAAAATTGAATTTTTGGCCCCGTGTGCGTTGATACTATCCAACAGGAAACTCCAGAAGACATTTCCGTCGATTTTGGGTCGGAAAAGGGAAAATAATTTTTTTCGATTGTGGCCAAACTTAACGTTGGGCTCTTATGGGGAGGTAAACTGAAATTTTTTTAAAATCGAATTGTTGTCCCCGTGTGCGTTAATACTATGCAATAGTAACCCCCAGAAGACATTTCCGTCGATTTTAGGTCGAATACGTCGAATTAATTTTTTTCGATTTTGACCAGATTTAACTTTGGTGTGTTCGAGGGAGGCAAACTTAAATTTTTTAAAATTGAATTTTTGGCCCCGTGTGCGTTGATACTATCCAACAGGGAACCCCAGAAGGCATTTCCGTTGCTTTTGGGTCGAAAAAGTCGAATTAATTTTTTCCGATTTTGGCCAAATTTAACATTGGGCTCTTATGGGGAGGCAAACTTAAATTTTTTAAAATTGAATTTTTGGCCCCGTGGGCGTTGATACTATCCAATAGGACCCCCAGAAGACATTTCCGTCGATTTTGGGTCGAAAAAGTCGAATTATTTTTTTTGCATTTTGTCCAAATTTAACATTGGGGTGTTATGGGGAGGCAAACTTAAATTTTTTAAAATTGAATTTTTGGCCCCGTGTGCGTTCATACTATCCAATAGGAACCTCCAGAAGACATTTCCGTCGATTTTGGATCGAAAAAGTCGAATTAATTTTTTTCGATTTTGTCCAAATTTAACATTGGGGTGTTATGGGGAGGCAAACTTAATTTTTTTAAAATTGAATTTTTGGCCCCGTGTGCGTTGATACTATCCACTAGGAACCCCCAGAAGACATTTCGGTCGATTTTGGGTCGGAAAAGGGAAATTAATTTTTTTCGATTGTCGCCAAACTTAACGTTGGGCTCTTATGGGGAGGTAAACTGAAAATTTTTTAAAATCGAATTTTTGGCCCCGTGTGCGTTGATACTATCCAACAGGCACCCCCAGAAGGCATTTCCGTCGATTTCGGGTCGAAAACGTCCAATTAATTTTTTTCGATTTTGGCCAAATTTAACATTAGGCTTATGGGGAGGCAAACTTAAATTTTTTAAAATCGAATTTTTGGGCCCGTGTGCGGTGATACTATCCAATAGGAATCCGGAGAAGACATTTCCGTCGACTTTGGGTCGAAAAAGTCGAATTAATTTTTTTCCATCTTGGCCAAATTTAACTTTGGTGTGTTCTAGGGAGGCAAACTTAAATTTTTTAAAATTGAATTTTTGGCCCCGTGTGCGTTGATACTATCCAATAGGAACGCCCAGAAGACATTTCCGTCGATTTTGGGTCGAAAAAGTCGAATTATTTGTTTTGCATTTTGTCCAAATTTAACATTGGGGTGTTATGGGGAGGCAAACTTAAATTTTTTAAAATTGAATTTTTGGCCCCGTGTGCGTTGATACTATCCACTAGGAACCCCCAGAAGACATTTCCGTCGATTTTGGGTCGGAAAAGGGAAATTAATTTTTTTCGATTGTGGCCAAACTTAACGTTGGGCTCTTATAGGGAGGTAAACTGAAATTTTTTTAAAAAAGAATTTTTGTCCCCTTTTGCGTTAAGACTACGCAATAGTAACCCCCAGAAGACATTTCCGTCGATTTCGGGTCGAAAACGTCCAATTACTTTTTTTCGATTTTTGCCAAATTTAACATTAGGCGTATGGGGAGGCAAACTTAAATTTTTTAAAATCGAATTTTTGGGCCCGTGTGCGTTGATACTATCCAATAGGAACCCACGGAAGACATTTCCGTCGATTTGGGGTCGAAAAAGCCGAATTAATTTTTTTGAATTTTGGCCAAATTTAAACCCCCAGAAGACATTTCCGGCGATTTTGGGTCGGAAAAGAGAAATTCATTTTTTTCGATTGTGGCCAAATTTAACTTTGGTGTGTTATGGGGAGGCAAACTTAAATTTTTTAGAATTGAATTTTTGGCCCCGTGTGCGTTGATACTATCCAATAGGAACCCCCAGAAGACATTTCCGTCGATTTTGGGTCGAAAAAGTCGAATTAATTTTTTTCCATCTTGGCCAAATTTAACTTTGGTGTGTTCTAGGGAGGCAAACTTAAATTTTTTAAAATTGAATTTTTGGCCCCGTGTGCATTGATACTATACAACAGGAACACCCAGACGACATTTCCGTTGATTTTGGGTGGAAAAAGTCGAATCAACTTTTTCGATTTTGGCCAAATTTAACATTGGGCTCTTATGGGGAGGCAAACTTAAATTTTTTAAAATCGAATTTTTAGCCCCGTATGCGTTGATACTATCCAATAGGAACCCCCAGAAGACATTTCCGTCGATTTTGGGTCGGAAAAGGGAAATTAATTTTTTTCGATTGTGGCCAAACTTAACGTTGGGCTCTTATGGGGAGGCAAACTTAAATTTTTTAAAATTGAATTTTTGGCCCCGTGTGCGTTGATACTATCCAACAGGGAACCCCAGAAGGCATTTCCGTTGCTTTTGGGTCGAAAAAGTCGAATTAATTTTTTCCGATTTTGGCCAAATTTAACATTGGGCTCTTATGGGGAGGCAAACTTAAATTTTTTAAAATTGAATTTTTGGCCCCGTGGGCGTTGATACTATCCAATAGGACCCCCAGAAGACATTTCCGTCGATTTTGGGTCGAAAAAGTCGAATTATTTTTTTTGCATTTTGTCCAAATTTAACATTGGGCTCTTATGGGGAGGCAAACTTAATTTTTTTAAAATTGAATTTTTGGCCCCGTGTGCGTTGATACTATCCACTAGGAACCCCCAGAAGACATTTCCGTCGATTTTGGGTCGGAAAAGGGAAATTAATTTTTTTCGATTGTGGCCAAACTTAACGTTGGGCTCTTATAGGGAGGTAAACTGAAATTTTTTTAAAATCGAATTTTTGTCCCCTTTTGCGTTAAGACTACGCAATAGTAACCCCCAGAAGACATTTCCGTCGATTTCGGGTCGAAAACGTCCAATTAATTTTTTTCGATTTTGGCCCAATTTAACATTAGGCGTATGGGGAGGCAAACTTAAATTTTTTAAAATCGAATTTTTGGGCCCGTGTGCGTTGATACTATCCAATAGGAACCCACGGAAGACATTTCCGTCGATTTGGGGTCGAAAAAGCCGAATTAATTTTTTTGAATTTTGGCCAAATTTAAACCCCCAGAAGACATTTCCGGCGATTTTGGGTCGGAAAAGAGAAATTCATTTTTTTCGATTGTGGCCAAATTTAACTTTGGTGTGTTATGGGGAGGCAAACTTAAATTTTTTAAATTGAATTTTTGGCGCCGTGTGCGTTGATACTATACAACAGGAACACCCAGAAGACATTTCCGTTGATTTTGGGTGGAAAAAGTCGAATCAACTTTTTCGATTTTGGCCAAATTTAACATTGGGCTCTTATGGGGAGGCAAACTTAAATTTTTTAAAATCGAATTTTTAGCCCCGTATGCGTTGATACTATCCAATAGGAACCCCCAGAAGACATTTCCGTCGATTTTGGGTCGAAAAAGTCGAATTATTTTTTTTGCGTTTTCTCCACATTTAACATTGGGGTGTTATGGGGAGGGAAACTTAAATTTTTTAACAAATGAATTTTTGGCCCCGTGTGCGTTGATACTATCCAATAGGAACCCCCAGAAGACATTTCCGTCGATTATGGGTCGAAAAAGTCGAATCAATTTTTTTCAATTTTGGTCAAATTTAACTTTGGTGTGTTATAGGGAGTGTTACGTCCTAGGTTAACCGGAAGTAAATTACGATGCTACGTTAGCAAGTCAATCGCCTCGCCGGACTAACTTTTTAATAAAATAAAACTGTTTATACTTGATGTCAAACCTTATTTGTCTGTTGCTGAAGATTGGCGCAGGAATTCCAGTTTTTGTTTGAAGACGGACAAGAAACGCTGGGTGGAGGGCGAGATTTTCAGTGGTTTGCCTTCGGGTAGTCGAGATTGGCCCACGCAGCGTTGAACGTGTTCGGCGGAGTGTTCTCCTTCGTTATCGAAGGGTTTTTCTATAGTTCCGCGAGATTGGTGGGAAGTTGAAACCTCTGCATGGACCGTCGGCTGATGAGTTTTATTATTGATGATGAAATTACGCGAATTGTCGCGTTTCATATACAGTTGGATTGGATCGTTTTTGACTTTTACGTCAACGAACCTTTGGGAGACTGGGACTTCTTGTATAGGGTTTGGAGTTGAAAGGAGTGCGTCAAGATCTGGGTATTGAGGGGTGCGGTATAAGGAATAAAGTTTTCGTAATTGGAACTTTCGGCCTGCACGATGCTTCCGTTTCGGCATTTAGGGAAATACGACCTGGCGAGCAGTTCTGCCCTTGGTCGGTGGGATGGAAGGAGGGTAGTTTGAATGGGCGAACTTTTCCGCCACTGCTCCAATGATAGGAAAATAGAGGAGGGCGAGCTTGTCCGCCACAACTCAGAAGGTAAGTGAATGAAGAACTAAATTCGGAATAAAACTGACTTTATTTGACAAATAATGCTGCTTATATACTATTTTTGTTTCCTGCTTTGCAGATGTATAAGAATTCTTGCATCCGGTGTATTTTTGCTGTGCTCAGTATCGTGTGGGTCTATGCCTTCAAGAGTGCTGAGCAGGCAGTGGAATGGACTTGAGTTGTTCCTTGAGACGTGTAGGTTTTAGTCAATATGATTTATGAATTTCCATCGTCCAAATATTCTCTTTTTCATTTACTTTTATTCTATTTGAATTGCAATGCGCAACCTATGATATTATCCCATTTATATCTAGTTTACCAGCTATTTTCACCTTTGCATAGTTTAATTTATTCATTTAATTGATCTCGAATTGAAATTCTTGCATGTTACAATTCTCATACCGGATGGTTTTGATGAAATTAGTCAATTTTCATTATGACTTAGTTATAATTTTACTATCATCTATTATTGAGTTTCGTATAATATGTTCCTTATATTCAGCAGTACGGCAGTATTTCGCGCGGCATGTGTATAATGCCACGTTTGGTTCACCGACAATGGCGATAATCCATCAGTGCCACCCATGGTTTACCGACCGTCCTCCGCTTGGTACACGATCGGCGCGCCAGCTACGTCACCGACGTAGCATCGCTTTCGTTGGTGACTGACTATTGCTTATGTATATCCTTCTGTTGTTACTTAACTGCTATGGTTTAGTTTTTATAATAGTCTATTTGTTAAATACAAACTAGTACAACAGTGTTATTATTTTTACTATTCTAACGGTGGTGTTTTTGTTTGTTTCTAGATCCGGTGAGAAGGCAAGGACGTAGCAGGAGGCAAACTTAAATTTTTTTAAATTGAATTTTTGGGCCCGTGTGCGGTGATACTATCCAATAGGAACGCCCAGAAGACATTTCCGTCGATTTTGGGTCGAAAAAGTCGAATTATTTGTTTTGCATTTTGTCCAAATTTAACATTGGGGTGTTATGGGGAGGCAAACTTAAATTTTTTAAAATTGAATTTTTGGCCCCGTGTGCGTTGGTACTATCCAATAGGAACCCCCAGAAGACATTTCCGTCGATTTTGGGTCGGAAAAGGGAAATTAATTTTTTTCGATTGTCGCCAAACTTAACGTTGGGCTCTTATGGGGAGGTAAACTGAAAATTTTTTAAAATCGAATTTTTGGCCCCGTGTGCGTTGATACTATCCAACAGGCACCCCCAGAAGGCATTTCCGTCGATTTCGGGTCGAAAACGTCCAATTAATTTTTTTCGATTTTGGCCAAATTTAACATTGGGCTCTTATGGGGAGGCAAACTTAAATTTTTTAAAATCGAATTTTTAGCCCCGTATGCGTTGATACTATCCAATAGGAACCCCCAGAAGACATTTCCGTCGATTTTGGGTCGAAAAAGTCGAATTAATTTTTTTCCATCTTGGCCAAATTTAACTTTGGTGTGTTCTAGGGAGGCAAACTTAAATTTTTTAAAATTGAATTTTTGGCCCCGTGTGCGTTGATACTATCCAACAGGAACCCCCAGACGACATTTCCGTCGATTTGAGGTCGAAAAAGTCGAATTAATTTTTTTGGATTTTGCCCAAATTTAAACCCCCAGGAGACATTTCCGTCGATTTTGGGTCGAAAAAGTGAAATTATTTTTTTTCGATGTTGTCCAAATTTCACATTGGGGTGTTACGGGGAGGCAAACTTAAATTTTTTAAAATTGAATTTTTGGCCCCGTGTGCGTTGATACTATCCAATAGGAAACCCCAGAAGACATTTCCGTCGATTTTGGGTCGGAAATGGGAAATTAATTTTTTTCGATTGTGGCCAAACTTAACGTTGGGCTCTTATGGGGAGGCAAACTTAAATTTTTTAAAATTGAATTTTTGGCCCCGTGTGCGTTGATACTATCCAACAGGAAACTCCAGAAGACATTTCCGTCGATTTTGGGTCGGAAAAGGGAAAATAATTTTTTTCGATTGTGGCCAAACTTAACGTTGGGCTCTTATGGGGAGGTAAACTGAAATTTTTTTAAAATCGAATTGTTGTCCCCGTGTGCGTTAATACTATGCAATAGTAACCCCCAGAACACATTTCCGTCGATTTTAGGTCGAATACGTCGAATTAATTTTTTTCGATTTTGACCAGATTTAACTTTGGTGTGTTCGAGGGAGGCAAACTTAAATTTTTTAAAATTGAATTTTTGGCCCCGTGTGCGTTGATACTATCCAACAGGGAACCCCAGAAGGCATTTCCGTTGCTTTTGGGTCGAAAAAGTCGAATTAATTTTTTCCGATTTTGGCCAAATTTAACATTGGGCTCTTATGGGGAGGCAAACTTAAATTTTTTAAAATTGAATTTTTGGCCCCGTGGGCGTTGATACTATCCAATAGGACCCCCAGAAGACATTTCCGTCGATTTTGGGTCGAAAAAGTCGAATTATTTTTTTTGCATTTTGTCCAAATTTAACATTGGGGTGTTATGGGGAGGCAAACTTAAATTTTTTAAAATTGAATTTTTGGCCCCGTGTGCGTTCATACTATCCAATAGGAACCTCCAGAAGACATTTCCGTCGATTTTGGATCGAAAAAGTCGAATTAATTTTTTTCGATTTTGGCCCAATTTAACATTAGGCTTATGGGGAGGCAAACTTAAATTTTTTAAAATCGAATTTTTGGGCCCGTGTGCGGTGATACTATCCAATAGGAATCCGGAGAAGACATTTCCGTCGATTTTGGGTCGAAAAAGTCGAATTAATTTTTTTCCATCTTGGCCAAATTTAACTTTGGTGTGTTCTAGGGAGACAAACTTAAATTTTTTAAAATTGAATTTTTGGCCCCGTGTGCGTTGATACTATCCAATAGGAACGCCCAGAAGACATTTCCGTCGATTTTGGGTCGAAAAAGTCGAATTATTTTTTTTGCATTTTGGCCAAATTTAACATTGGGCTCTTATGGGGAGGCAAACTTAAATGTTTTAAAATTGAATTTTTGGCCCCGTGTGCGTTGATACGATCCAACAGGAACCCCCAGACGACATTTCCGTCGATTTGAGGTCGAAAAAGTCGAATTATTTTTTTTGCATTTTGGCCAAATTTAACATTGGGCTCTTATGGGGAGGCAAACTTAAATGTTTTAAAATTGAATTTTTGGCCCCGTGTGCGTTGATACGATCCAACAGGAACCCCCAGACGACATTTCCGTCGATTTGAGGTCGAAAAAGTCGAATTAATTTTTTTGGATTTTGCCCAAATTTAAACCCCCAGGAGACATTTCCGTCGATTTTGGGTCGAAAAAGTGAAATTATTTTTTTTCGATGTTGTCCAAATTTCACATTGGGGTGTTACGGGGAGGCAAACTTAAATTTTTTAAAATTGAATTTTTGGCCCCGTGTGCGTTGATACTATCCAATAGGAAACCCCAGAAGACATTTCCGTCGATTTTGGGTCGGAAACGGGAAATTAATTTTTTTCGATTGTGGCCAAACTTAACGTTGGGCTCTTATGGGGAGGCAAACTTAAATTTTTTAAAATTGAATTTTTGGCCCCGTGTGCGTTGATACTATCCAACAGGGAACCCCAGAAGGCATTTCCGTTGCTTTTGGGTCGAAAAAGTCGAATTAATTTTTTCCGATTTTGGCCAAATTTAACATTGGGCTCTTATGGGGAGGCAAACTTAAATTTTTTAAAATTGAATTTTTGGCCCCGTGGGCGTTGATACTATCCAATAGGACCCCCAGAAGACATTTCCGTCGATTTTGGGTCGAAAAAGTCGAATTATTTTTTTTGCATTTTGTCCAAATTTAACATTGGGCTCTTATGGGGAGGCAAACTTAATTTTTTTAAAATTGAATTTTTGGCCCCGTGTGCGTTGATACTATCCACTAGGAACCCCCAGAAGACATTTCCGTCGATTTTGGGTCGGAAAAGGGAAATTAATTTTTTTCGATTGTGGCCAAACTTAACGTTGGGCTCTTATAGGGAGGTAAACTGAAATTTTTTTAAAATCGAATTTTTGTCCCCTTTTGCGTTAAGACTACGCAATAGTAACCCCCAGAAGACATTTCCGTCGATTTCGGGTCGAAAACGTCCAATTAATTTTTTTCGATTTTGGCCCAATTTAACATTAGGCGTATGGGGAGGCAAACTTAAATTTTTTAAAATCGAATTTTTGGGCCCGTGTGCGTTGATACTATCCAATAGGAACCCACGGAAGACATTTCCGTCGATTTGGGGTCGAAAAAGCCGAATTAATTTTTTTGAATTTTGGCCAAATTTAAACCCCCAGAAGACATTTCCGGCGATTTTGGGTCGGAAAAGAGAAATTCATTTTTTTCGATTGTGGCCAAATTTAACTTTGGTGTGTTATGGGGAGGCAAACTTAAATTTTTTAAATTGAATTTTTGGCGCCGTGTGCGTTGATACTATACAACAGGAACACCCAGAAGACATTTCCGTTGATTTTGGGTGGAAAAAGTCGAATCAACTTTTTCGATTTTGGCCAAATTTAACATTGGGCTCTTATGGGGAGGCAAACTTAAATTTTTTAAAATCGAATTTTTAGCCCCGTATGCGTTGATACTATCCAATAGGAACCCCCAGAAGACATTTCCGTCGATTTTGGGTCGAAAAAGTCGAATTATTTTTTTTGCGTTTTCTCCACATTTAACATTGGGGTGTTATGGGGAGGGAAACTTAAATTTTTTAACAAATGAATTTTTGGCCCCGTGTGCGTTGATACTATCCAATAGGAACCCCCAGAAGACATTTCCGTCGATTATGGGTCGAAAAAGTCGAATCAATTTTTTTCAATTTTGGTCAAATTTAACTTTGGTGTGTTATAGGGAGTGTTACGTCCTAGGTTAACCGGAAGTAAATTACGATGCTACGTTAGCAAGTCAATCGCCTCGCCGGACTAACTTTTTAATAAAATAAAAATGTTTATACTTGATGTCAAACCTTATTTGTCTGTTGCTGAAGATTGGCGCAGGAATTCCAGTTTTTGTTTGAAGACGGACAAGAAACGCTGGGTGGAGGGCGAGATTTTCAGTGGTTTGCCTTCGGGTAGTCGAGATTGGCCCACGCAGCGTTGAACGTGTTCGGCGGAGTGTTCTCCTTCGTTATCGAAGGGTTTTTCTATAGTTCCGCGAGATTGGTGGGAAGTTGAAACCTCTGCATGGACCGTCGGCTGATGAGTTTTATTATTGATGATGAAATTACGCGAATTGTCGCGTTTCATATACAGTTGGATTGGATCGTTTTTGACTTTTACGTCAACGAACCTTTGGGAGACTGGGACTTCTTGTATAGGGTTTGGAGTTGAAAGGAGTGCGTCAAGATCTGGGTATTGAGGGGTGCGGTATAAGGAATAAAGCTTTCGTAATTGGAACTTTCGGCCTGCACGATGCTTCCGTTTCGGCATTTAGGGAAATACGACCTGGCGAGCAGTTCTGCCCTTGGTCGGTGGGATGGAAGGAGGGTAGTTTGAATGGGCGAACTTTTCCGCCACTGCTCCAATGATAGGAAAATAGAGGAGGGCGAGCTTGTCCGCCACAACTCAGAAGGTAAGTGAATGAAGAACTAAATTCGGAATAAAACTGACTTTATTTGACAAATAATGCTGCTTATATACTATTTTTGTTTCCTGCTTTGCAGATGTATAAGAATTCTTGCATCCGGTGTATTTTTGCTGTGCTCAGTATCGTGTGGGTCTATGCCTTCAAGAGTGCTGAGCAGGCAGTGGAATGGACTTGAGTTGTTCCTTGAGACGTGTAGGTTTTAGTCAATATGATTTATGAATTTCCATCGTCCAAATATTCTCTTTTTCATTTACTTTTATTCTATTTGAATTGCAATGCGCAACCTATGATATTATCCCATTTATATCTAGTTTACCAGCTATTTTCACCTTTGCATAGTTTAATTTATTCATTTAATTGATCTCGAATTGAAATTCTTGCATGTTACAATTCTCATACCGGATGGTTTTGATGAAATTAGTCAATTTTCATTATGACTTAGTTATAATTTTACTATCATCTATTATTGAGTTTCGTATAATATGTTCCTTATATTCAGCAGTACGGCAGTATTTCGCGCGGCATGTGTATAATGCCACGTTTGGTTCACCGACAATGGCGATAATCCATCAGTGCCACCCATGGTTTACCGACCGTCCTCCGCTTGGTACACGATCGGCGCGCCAGCTACGTCACCGACGTAGCATCGCTTTCGTTGGTGACTGACTATTGCTTATGTATATCCTTCTGTTGTTACTTAACTGCTATGGTTTAGTTTTTATAATAGTCTATTTGTTAAATACAAACTAGTACAACAGTGTTATTATTTTTACTATTCTAACGGTGGTGTTTTTGTTTGTTTCTAGATCCGGTGAGAAGGCAAGGACGTAGCAGGAGGCAAACTTAAATTTTTTTAAATTGAATTTTTGGGCCCGTGTGCGGTGATACTATCCAATAGGAACGCCCAGAAGACATTTCCGTCGATTTTGGGTCGAAAAAGTCGAATTATTTGTTTTGCATTTTGTCCAAATTTAACATTGGGGTGTTATGGGGAGGCAAACTTAAATTTTTTAAAATTGAATTTTTGGCCCCGTGTGCGTTGGTACTATCCAATAGGAACCCCCAGAAGACATTTCCGTCGATTTTGGGTCGGAAAAGGGAAATTAATTTTTTTCGATTGTCGCCAAACTTAACGTTGGGCTCTTATGGGGAGGTAAACTGAAAATTTTTTAAAATCGAATTTTTGGCCCCGTGTGCGTTGATACTATCCAACAGGCACCCCCAGAAGGCATTTCCGTCTATTTCGGGTCGAAAACGTCCAATTAATTTTTTTCGATTTTGGCCAAATTTAACATTGGGCTCTTATGGGGAGGCAAACTTAAATTTTTTAAAATCGAATTTTTAGCCCCGTATGCGTTGATACTATCCAATAGGAACCCCCAGAAGACATTTCCGTCGATTTTGGGTCGAAAAAGTCGAATTAATTTTTTTCCATCTTGGCCAAATTTAACTTTGGTGTGTTCTAGGGAGGCAAACTTAAATTTTTTAAAATTGAATTTTTGGCCCCGTGTGCGTTGATACTATCCAACAGGAACCCCCAGACGACATTTCCGTCGATTTGAGGTCGAAAAAGTCGAATTAATTTTTTTGGATTTTGCCCAAATTTAAACCCCCAGGAGACATTTCCGTCGATTTTGGGTCGAAAAAGTGAAATTATTTTTTTTCGATGTTGTCCAAATTTCACATTGGGGTGTTACGGGGAGGCAAACTTAAATTTTTTAAAATTGAATTTTTGGCCCCGTGTGCGTTGATACTATCCAATAGGAAACCCCAGAAGACATTTCCGTCGATTTTGGGTCGGAAATGGGAAATTAATTTTTTTCGATTGTGGCCAAACTTAACGTTGGGCTCTTATGGGGAGGCAAACTTAAATTTTTTAAAATTGAATTTTTGGCCCCGTGTGCGTTGATACTATCCAACAGGAAACTCCAGAAGACATTTCCGTCGATTTTGGGTCGGAAAAGGGAAAATAATTTTTTTCGATTGTGGCCAAACTTAACGTTGGGCTCTTATGGGGAGGTAAACTGAAATTTTTTTAAAATCGAATTGTTGTCCCCGTGTGCGTTAATACTATGCAATAGTAACCCCCAGAAGACATTTCCGTCGATTTTAGGTCGAATACGTCGAATTAATTTTTTTCGATTTTGACCAGATTTAACTTTGGTGTGTTCGAGGGAGGCAAACTTAAATTTTTTAAAATTGAATTTTTGGCCCCGTGTGCGTTGATACTATCCAACAGGGAACCCCAGAAGGCATTTCCGTTGCTTTTGGGTCGAAAAAGTCGAATTAATTTTTTCCGATTTTGGCCAAATTTAACATTGGGCTCTTATGGGGAGGCAAACTTAAATTTTTTAAAATTGAATTTTTGGCCCCGTGGGCGTTGATACTATCCAATAGGACCCCCAGAAGACATTTCCGTCGATTTTGGGTCGAAAAAGTCGAATTATTTTTTTTGCATTTTGTCCAAATTTAACATTGGGGTGTTATGGGGAGGCAAACTTAAATTTTTTAAAATTGAATTTTTGGCCCCGTGTGCGTTCATACTATCCAATAGGAACCTCCAGAAGACATTTCCGTCGATTTTGGATCGAAAAAGTCGAATTAATTTTTTTCGATTTTGTCCAAATTTAACATTGGGGTGTTATGGGGAGGCAAACTTAATTTTTTTAAAATTGAATTTTTGGCCCCGTGTGCGTTGATACTATCCACTAGGAACCCCCAGAAGACATTTCGGTCGATTTTGGGTCGGAAAAGGGAAATTAATTTTTTTCGATTGTCGCCAAACTTAACGTTGGGCTCTTATGGGGAGGTAAACTGAAAATTTTTTAAAATCGAATTTTTGGCCCCGTGTGCGTTGATACTATCCAACAGGCACCCCCAGAAGGCATTTCCGTCGATTTCGGGTCGAAAACGTCCAATTAATTTTTTTCGATTTTGGCCAAATTTAACATTAGGCTTATGGGGAGGCAAACTTAAATTTTTTAAAATCGAATTTTTGGGCCCGTGTGCGGTGATACTATCCAATAGGAATCCGGAGAAGACATTTCCGTCGACTTTGGGTCGAAAAAGTCGAATTAATTTTTTTCCATCTTGGCCAAATTTAACTTTGGTGTGTTCTAGGGAGGCAAACTTAAATTTTTTAAAATTGAATTTTTGGCCCCGTGTGCGTTGATACTATCCAATAGGAACGCCCAGAAGACATTTCCGTCGATTTTGGGTCGAAAAAGTCGAATTATTTGTTTTGCATTTTGTCCAAATTTAACATTGGGGTGTTATGGGGAGGCAAACTTAAATTTTTTAAAATTGAATTTTTGGCCCCGTGTGCGTTGATACTATCCACTAGGAACCCCCAGAAGACATTTCCGTCGATTTTGGGTCGGAAAAGGGAAATTAATTTTTTTCGATTGTGGCCAAACTTAACGTTGGGCTCTTATAGGGAGGTAAACTGAAATTTTTTTAAAAAAGAATTTTTGTCCCCTTTTGCGTTAAGACTACGCAATAGTAACCCCCAGAAGACATTTCCGTCGATTTCGGGTCGAAAACGTCCAATTACTTTTTTTCGATTTTTGCCAAATTTAACATTAGGCGTATGGGGAGGCAAACTTAAATTTTTTAAAATCGAATTTTTGGGCCCGTGTGCGTTGATACTATCCAATAGGAACCCACGGAAGACATTTCCGTCGATTTGGGGTCGAAAAAGCCGAATTAATTTTTTTGAATTTTGGCCAAATTTAAACCCCCAGAAGACATTTCCGGCGATTTTGGGTCGGAAAAGAGAAATTCATTTTTTTCGATTGTGGCCAAATTTAACTTTGGTGTGTTATGGGGAGGCAAACTTAAATTTTTTAGAATTGAATTTTTGGCCCCGTGTGCGTTGATACTATCCAATAGGAACCCCCAGAAGACATTTCCGTCGATTTTGGGTCGAAAAAGTCGAATTAATTTTTTTCCATCTTGGCCAAATTTAACTTTGGTGTGTTCTAGGGAGGCAAACTTAAATTTTTTAAAATTGAATTTTTGGCCCCGTGTGCATTGATACTATACAACAGGAACACCCAGACGACATTTCCGTTGATTTTGGGTGGAAAAAGTCGAATCAACTTTTTCGATTTTGGCCAAATTTAACATTGGGCTCTTATGGGGAGGCAAACTTAAATTTTTTAAAATCGAATTTTTAGCCCCGTATGCGTTGATACTATCCAATAGGAACCCCCAGAAGACATTTCCGTCGATTTTGGGTCGAAAAAGTCGAATTATTTTTTTTGCGTTTTCTCCACATTTAACATTGGGGTGTTATGGGGAGGGAAACTTAAATTTTTTAACAAATGAATTTTTGGCCCCGTGTGCGTTGATACTATCCAACAGGCACCCCCAGAAGGCATTTCCGTCGATTTCGGGTCGAAAACGTCCAATTAATTTTTTTCGATTTTGGCCAAATTTAACATTAGGCTTATGGGGAGGCAAACTTAAATTTTTTAAAATCGAATTTTTGGGCCCGTGTGCGGTGATACTATCCAATAGGAATCCGGAGAAGACATTTCCGTCGATTTTGGGTCGAAAAAGTCGAATTAATTTTTTTCCATCTTGGCCAAATTTAACTTTGGTGTGTTCTAGGGAGGCAAACTTAAATTTTTTAAAATTGAATTTTTGGCCCCGTGTGCGTTGATACTATCCAATAGGAACGCCCAGAAGACATTTCCGTCGATTTTGGGTCGAAAAAGTCGAATTATTTTTTTTGCATTTTGGCCAAATTTAACATTGGGCTCTTATGGGGAGGCAAACTTAAATGTTTTAAAATTGAATTTTTGGCCCCGTGTGCGTTGATACGATCCAACAGGAACCCCCAGACGACATTTCCGTCCATTTGAGGTCGAAAAAGTCGAATTAATTTTTTTGGATTTTGCCCAAATTTAAACCCCCAGGAGACATTTCCGTCGATTTTGGGTCGAAAGAGTGAAATTATTTTTTTTCGATGTTGTCCAAATTTCACATTGGGGTGTTACGGGGAGGCAAACTTAAATTTTTTAAAATTGAATTTTTGGCCCCGTGTGCGTTGATACTATCCAATAGGAAACCCCAGAAGACTGTTCCGTCGATTTTGGGTCGGAAACGGGAAATTAATTTTTTTCGATTGTGGCCAAACTTAACGTTGGGCTCTTATGGGGAGGCAAACTTAAATTTTTTAAAATTGAATTTTTGGCCCCGTGTGCGTTGATACTATCCAACAGGAAACCCCAGAAGACATTTCCGTCGATTTTGGGTCGGAAAACGGAAATTAATTTTTTTCGATTGTGGCCAAACTTAACGTTGGGCTCTTATGGGGAGGTAAACTGAAATTTTTTTAAAATCGAATTGTTGTCCCCGTGTGCGTTAATACTATGCAATAGTAACCCCCAGAAGACATTTCCGTCGATTTTAGGTCGAAAACGTCGAATTAATTTTTTTCGATTTTGACCAGATTTAACGTTGGTGTGTTCGAGGGAGGCAAACTTAAATTTTTTTAAATTGAATGTTTGGCCCCGTGTGCGTTGATACTATCCAACAGGGAACCCCAGAAGGCATTTCCGTTGCTTTTGGGTCGAAAAAGTCGAATTAATTTTTTCCGATTTTGGCCAAATTTAACATTGGGCTCTTATGGGGAGGCAAACTTAAATTTTTTAAAATTGAATTTTTGGCCCCGTGGGCGTTGATACTATCCAATAGGACCCCCAGAAGACATTTCCGGCGATTTTGGGTCGGAAAAGAGAAATTCATTTTTTTCGATTGTGGCCAAATTTAACATTGGGGTGTTATGGGGAGGCAAACTTAAATTTTTTAAAATTGAATTTTTGGCCCCGTGTGCGTTCATACTATCCAATAGGAACCTCCAGAAGACATTTCCGTCGATTTTGGGTCGAAAAAGTCGAATTAATTTTTTTCGATTTTGTCCAAATTTAACATTGGGGTGTTATGGGGAGGCAAACTTAATTTTTTTAAAATTGAATTTTTGGCCCCGTGTGCGTTGATACTATCCACTAGGAACCCCCAGAAGACATTTCCGTCGATTTTGGGTCGGAAAAGGGAAATTAATTTTTTTCGATTGTGGCCAAACTTAACGTTGGGCTCTTATAGGGAGGTAAACTGAAATTTTTTTAAAATCGAATTTTTGTCCCCTTTTGCGTTAAGACTACGCAATAGTAACCCCCAGAAGACATTTCCGTCGATTTCGGGTCGAAAACGTCCAATTAATTTTTTTCGATTTTGGTCAAATTTAACATTAGGCGTATGGGGAGGCAAACTTAAATTTTTTAAAATCGAATTTTTGGGCCCGTGTGCGTTGATACTATCCGATAGGAACCCACGGAAGACATTTCCGTCGATTTGGGGTCGAAAAAGCCGAATTAATTTTTTTGAATTTTGGCCAAATTTAAACCCCCAGAAGACATTTCCCGCGATTTTGGGTCGGAAAAGAGAAATTCATTTTTTTCGATTGTGGCCAAATTTAACTTTGGTGTATTATGGGGAGGCAAACTTAAATTTTTTAGAATTGAATTTTTGGCCCCGTGTGCGTTGATACTATCCAATAGGAACCCCCAGAAGACATTTCCGTCGATTTTGGGTCGAAAAAGTCGAATTAATTTTTTCCGATTTTGGCCAAATTTAACTTCGGGCTGTTGTGGGAAGGCAAACTTAAATTTTTTAAATTGAATTTTTGGCGCCGTGTGCGTTGATACTATACAACAGGAACACCCAGAAGACATTTCCGTTGATTTTGGGTGGAAAAAGTCGAATCAACTTTTTCGATTTTGGCCAAATTTAAGATTGGGCTCTTATGGGGAGGCAAACTTAAATTTTTTAAAATCGAATTTTTAGCCCCGTATGCGTTGATACTATCCAATAGGAACCCCCAGAAGACATTTCCGTCGATTTTGCGCCGAAAAAGTCGAATTATTTTTTTTGCGTTTTCTCCACATTTAACATTGGGGTGTTATGGGGAGGGAAACTTAAATTTTTTAACAAATGAATTTTTGGCCCCGTGTGCGTTGATACTATCCAATAGGAACCCCCAGAAGACATTTCCGTCGATTTTGGGTCGAAAAAGTCGAATCAATTTTTTTCAATTTTGGTCAAATTTAACTTTGGTGTGTTATAGGGAGTGTTACGTCCTAGGTTAACCGGAAGTAAATTACGATGCTACGTTAGCAAGTCAATCGCCTCGCCGGACTAACTTTTTAATAAAATAAAAATGTTTATACTTGATGTCAAACCTTATTTGTCTGTTGCTGAAGATTGGCGCAGGAATTCCAGTTTTTGTTTGAAGACGGACAAGAAACGCTGGGTGGAGGGCGAGATTTTCAGTGGTTTGCCTTCGGGTAGTCGAGATTGGCCCACGCAGCGTTGAACGTGTTCGGCGGAGTGTTCTCCTTCGTTATCGAAGGGTTTTTCTATAGTTCCGCGAGATTGGTGGGAAGTTGAAACCTCTGCATGGACCGTCGGCTGATGAGTTTTATTATTGATGATGAAATTACGCGAATTGTCGCGTTTCATATACAGTTGGATTGGATCGTTTTTGACTTTTACGTCAACGAACCTTTGGGAGACTGGGACTTCTTGTATAGGGTTTGGAGTTGAAAGGAGTGCGTCAAGATCTGGGTATTGAGGGGTGCGGTATAAGGAATAAAGCTTTCGTAATTGGAACTTTCGGCCTGCACGATGCTTCCGTTTCGGCATTTAGGGAAATACGACCTGGCGAGCAGTTCTGCCCTTGGTCGGTGGGATGGAAGGAGGGTAGTTTGAATGGGCGAACTTTTCCGCCACTGCTCCAATGATAGGAAAATAGAGGAGGGCGAGCTTGTCCGCCACAACTCAGAAGGTAAGTGAATGAAGAACTAAATTCGGAATAAAACTGACTTTATTTGACAAATAATGCTGCTTATATACTATTTTTGTTTCCTGCTTTGCAGATGTATAAGAATTCTTGCATCCGGTGTATTTTTGCTGTGCTCAGTATCGTGTGGGTCTATGCCTTCAAGAGTGCTGAGCAGGCAGTGGAATGGACTTGAGTTGTTCCTTGAGACGTGTAGGTTTTAGTCAATATGATTTATGAATTTCCATCGTCCAAATATTCTCTTTTTCATTTACTTTTATTCTATTTGAATTGCAATGCGCAACCTATGATATTATCCCATTTATATCTAGTTTACCAGCTATTTTCACCTTTGCATAGTTTAATTTATTCATTTAATTGATCTCGAATTGAAATTGTTGCATGTTACAATTCTCATACCGGATGGTTTTGATGAAATTAGTCAATTTTCATTATGACTTAGTTATAATTTTACTATCATCTATTATTGAGTTTCGTATAATATGTTCCTTATATTCAGCAGTACGGCAGTATTTCGCGCGGCATGTGTATAATGCCACGTTTGGTTCACCGACAATGGCGATAATCCATCAGTGCCACCCATGGTTTACCGACCGTCCTCCGCTTGGTACACGATCGGCGCGCCAGCTACGTCACCGACGTAGCATCGCTTTCGTTGGTGACTGACTATTGCTTATGTATATCCTTCTGTTGTTACTTAACTGCTATGGTTTAGTTTTTATAATAGTCTATTTGTTAAATACAAACTAGTACAACAGTGTTATTATTTTTACTATTCTAACGGTGGTGTTTTTGTTTGTTTCTAGATCCGGTGAGAAGGCAAGGACGTAGCAGGAGGCAAACTTAAATTTTTTTAAATTGAATTTTTGGGCCCGTGTGCGGTGATACTATCCAATAGGAACGCCCAGAAGACATTTCCGTCGATTTTGGGTCGAAAAAGTCGAATTATTTGTTTTGCATTTTGTCCAAATTTAACATTGGGGTGTTATGGGGAGGCAAACTTAAATTTTTTAAAATTGAATTTTTGGCCCCGTGTGCGTTGATACTATCCAATAGGAACCCCCAGAAGACATTTCCGTCGATTTTGGGTCGGAAAAGGGAAATTAATTTTTTTCGATTGTCGCCAAACTTAACGTTGGGCTCTTATGGGGAGGTAAACTGAAAATTTTTTAAAATCGAATTTTTGGCCCCGTGTGCGTTGATACTATCCAACAGGCACCCCCAGAAGGCATTTCCGTCGATTTCGGTTCGAAAACGTCCAATTAATTTTTTTCGATTTTGGCCAAATTTAACATTAGGCATATGGGGAGGCAAACTTAAATTTTTTAAAATCGAATTTTTGGGCCCGTGTGCGGTGATACTATCCAATAGGAATCCGGAGAAGACATTTCCGTCGACTTTGGGTCGAAAAAGTCGAATTAATTTTTTTCCATCTTGGCCAAATTTAACTTTGGTGTGTTCTAGGGAGGCAAACTTAAATTTTTTAAAATTGAATTTTTGGCCCCGTGTGCGTTGATACTATCCAACAGGGAACCCCAGAAGGCATTTCCGTTGCTTTTGGGTCGAAAAAGTCGAATTAATTTTTTCCGATTTTGGCCAAATTTAACATTGGGCTCTTATGGGGAGGCAAACTTAAATTTTTTAAAATTGAATTTTTGGCCCCGTGTGCGTTGATACTATCCACTAGGAACCCCCAGAAGACATTTCCGTCGATTTTGGGTCGGAAAAGGGAAATTAATTTTTTTCGATTGTGGCCAAACTTAACGTTGGGCTCTTATAGGGAGGTAAACTGAAATTTTTTTAAAATCGAATTTTTGTCCCCTTTTGCGTTAAGACTACGCAATAGTAACCCCCAGAAGACATTTCCGTCGATTTCGGGTCGAAAACGTCCAATTAATTTTTTTCGATTTTGGCCAAATTTTACATTAGGCGTATGGGGAGGCAAACTTAAATTTTTTAAAATCGAATTTTTGGGCCCGTGTGCGTTGATACTATCCAATAGGAACCCACGGAAGACATTTCCGTCGATTTGGGGTCGAAAAAGCCGAATTAATTTTTTTGAATTTTGGCCAAATTTAAACCCCCAGAAGACATTTCCGGCGATTTTGGGTCGGAAAAGAGAAATTCATTTTTTTCGATTGTGGCCAAATTTAACTTTGGTGTGTTATGGGGAGGCAAACTTAAATTTTTTAGAATTGAATTTTTGGCCCCGTGTGCGTTGATACTATCCAATAGGAACCCCCAGAAGACATTTCCGTCGATTTTGGGTCGAAAAAGTCGAATTAATTTTTTCCGATTTTGGCCAAATTTAACTTCGGGCTCTTGTGGGAAGGCAAACTTAGATTTTTTAAAATCGAATTTTTAGCCCCGTATGCGTTGATACTATCCAATAGGAACCCCCAGAAGACATTTCCGTCGATTTTGGGTCGAAAAAGTCGAATTATTTTTTTTTGCGTTTTCTCCACATTTAACATTGGGGTGTTATGGGGAGGGAAACTTAAATTTTTTAACAAATGAATTTTTGGCCCCGTGTGCGTTGATACTATCCAACAGGCACCCCCAGAAGGCATTTCCGTCGATTTCGGGTCGAAAACGTCCAATTAATTTTTTTCGATTTTGGCCAAATTTAACATTAGGCTTATGGGGAGGCAAACTTAAATTTTTTAAAATCGAATTTTTGGGCCCGTGTGCGGTGATACTATCCAATAGGAATCCGGAGAAGACATTTCCGTCGATTTTGGGTCGAAAAAGTCGAATTAATTTTTTTCCATCTTGGCCAAATTTAACTTTGGTGTGTTCTAGGGAGGCAAACTTAAATTTTTTAAAATTGAATTTTTGGCCCCGTGTGCGTTGATACTATCCAATAGGAACGCCCAGAAGACATTTCCGTCGATTTTGCGTCGAAAAAGTCGAATTATTTTTTTTGCATTTCGGCCAAATTTAACATTGGGCTCTTATGGGGAGGCAAACTTAAATGTTTTAAAATTGAATTTTTGGCCCCGTGTGCGTTGATACGATCCAACAGGAACCCCCAGACGACATTTCCGTCGATTTGAGGTCGAAAAAGTCGAATTAATTTTTTTGGATTTTGCCCAAATTTAAACCCCCAGGAGACATTTCCGTCGATTTTGGGTCGAAAAAGTGAAATTATTTTTTTTCGATGTTGTCCAAATTTCACATTGGGGTGTTACGGGGAGGCAAACTTAAATTTTTTAAAATTGAATTTTTGGCCCCGTGTGCGTTGATACTATCCAATAGGAAACCCCAGAAGACATTTCCGTCGATTTTGGGTCGGAAACGGGAAATTAATTTTTTTCGATTGTGGCCAAACTTAACGTTGGGCTCTTATGGGGAGGCAAACTTAAATTTTTTAAAATTGAATTTTTGGCCCCGTGTGCGTTGATACTATCCAACAGGAAACCCCAGAAGACATTTCCGTCGATTTTGGGTCGGAAAAGGGAAATTAATTTTTTTCGATTGTGGCCAAACTTAACGTTGGGCTCTTATGGGGAGGTAAACTGAAATTTTTTTAAAATCGAATTGTTGTCCCCGTGTGCGTTAATACTATGCAATAGTAACCCCCAGAAGACATTTCCGTCGATTTTAGGTCGAAAACGTCGAATTAATTTTTTTCGATTTTGACCAGATTTAACTTTGGTGTGTTCGAGGGAGGCAAACTTAAATTTTTTAAAATTGAATTTTTGGCCCCGTGTGCGTTGATACTATCCAACAGGGAACCCCAGAAGGCATTTCCGTTGCTTTTGGGTCGAAAAAGTCGAATTAATTTTTTCCGATTTTGGCCAAATTTAACATTGGGCTCTTATGGGGAGGCAAACTTAAATTTTTTAAAATTGAATTTTTGGCCCCGTGGGCGTTGATACTATCCAATAGGACCCCCAGAAGACATTTCCGTCGATTTCGGGTCGAAAACGACCAATTAATTTTTTTCGATTTTGGCCAAATTTAACATTAGGCGTATGGGGAGGCAAACTTAAATTTTTTAAAATCGAATTTTTGGGCCCGTGTGCGTTGATACTATCCAATAGGAACCCACGGAAGACATTTCCGTCGATTTGGGGTCGAAAAAGCCGAATTAATTTTTTTGAATTTTGGCCAAATTTAAACCCCCAGAAGACATTTCCGGCGATTTTGGGTCGGAAAAGAGAAATTCATTTTTTTCGATTGTGGCCAAATTTAACTTTGGTGTGTTATGGGGAGGCAAACTTAAATTTTTTAGAATTGAATTTTTGGCCCCGTGTGCGTTGATACTATCCAATAGGAACCCCCAGAAGACATTTCCGTCGATTTGGGGTCGAAAAAGTCGAATTAATTTTTTTCCGATTTTGGCCAAATTTAACTTCGGGCTCTTGTGGGGAGGCAAACTTAAATTTTTTTAATTGAATTTTTGGCGCCGTGTGCGTTGATACTATACAACAGGAACACCCAGAAGACATTTCCGTTGATTTTGGGTGGAAAAAGTCGAATCAACTTTTTCGATTTTGGCCAAATTTAACATTGGGCTCTTATGGGGAGGCAAACTTAAATTTTTTAAAATCGAATTTTTAGCCCCGTATGCGTTGATACTATCCAATAGGAACCCCCAGAAGACATTTCCGTCGATTTTGGGTCGAAAAAGTCGAATTATTTTTTTTGCGTTTTCTCCACATTTAACATTGGGGTGTTATGGGGAGGGAAACTTAAATTTTTTAACAAATGAATTTTTGGCCCCGTGTGCGTTGATACTATCCAATAGGAACCCCCAGAAGACATTTCCGTCGATTATGGGTCGAAAAAGTCGAATCAATTTTTTTCAATTTTGGTCAAATTTAACTTTGGTGTGTTATAGGGAGTGTTACGTCCTAGGTTAACCGGAAGTAAATTACGATGCTACGTTAGCAAGTCAATCGCCTCGCCGGACTAACTTTTTAATAAAATAAAAATGTTTATACTTGATGTCAAACCTTATTTGTCTGTTGCTGAAGATTGGCGCAGGAATTCCAGTTTTTGTTTGAAGACGGACAAGAAACGCTGGGTGGAGGGCGAGATTTTCAGTGGTTTGCCTTCGGGTAGTCGAGATTGGCCCACGCAGCGTTGAACGTGTTCGGCGGAGTGTTCTCCTTCGTTATCGAAGGGTTTTTCTATAGTTCCGCGAGATTGGTGGGAAGTTGAAACCTCTGCATGGACCGTCGGCTGATGAGTTTTATTATTGATGATGAAATTACGCGAATTGTCGCGTTTCATATACAGTTGGATTGGATCGTTTTTGACTTTTACGTCAACGAACCTTTGGGAGACTGGGACTTCTTGTATAGGGTTTGGAGTTGAAAGGAGTGCGTCAAGATCTGGGTATTGAGGGGTGCGGTATAAGGAATAAAGCTTTCGTAATTGGAACTTTCGGCCTGCACGATGCTTCCGTTTCGGCATTTAGGGAAATACGACCTGGCGAGCAGTTCTGCCCTTGGTCGGTGGGATGGAAGGAGGGTAGTTTGAATGGGCGAACTTTTCCGCCACTGCTCCAATGATAGGAAAATAGAGGAGGGCGAGCTTGTCCGCCACAACTCAGAAGGTAAGTGAATGAAGAACTAAATTCGGAATAAAACTGACTTTATTTGACAAATAATGCTGCTTATATACTATTTTTGTTTCCTGCTTTGCAGATGTATAAGAATTCTTGCATCCGGTGTATTTTTGCTGTGCTCAGTATCGTGTGGGTCTATGCCTTCAAGAGTGCTGAGCAGGCAGTGGAATGGACTTGAGTTGTTCCTTGAGACGTGTAGGTTTTAGTCAATATGATTTATGAATTTCCATCGTCCAAATATTCTCTTTTTCATTTACTTTTATTCTATTTGAATTGCAATGCGCAACCTATGATATTATCCCATTTATATCTAGTTTACCAGCTATTTTCACCTTTGCATAGTTTAATTTATTCATTTAATTGATCTCGAATTGAAATTGTTGCATGTTACAATTCTCATACCGGATGGTTTTGATGAAATTAGTCAATTTTCATTATGACTTAGTTATAATTTTACTATCATCTATTATTGAGTTTCGTATAATATGTTCCTTATATTCAGCAGTACGGCAGTATTTCGCGCGGCATGTGTATAATGCCACGTTTGGTTCACCGACAATGGCGATAATCCATCAGTGCCACCCATGGTTTACCGACCGTCCTCCGCTTGGTACACGATCGGCGCGCCAGCTACGTCACCGACGTAGCATCGCTTTCGTTGGTGACTGACTATTGCTTATGTATATCCTTCTGTTGTTACTTAACTGCTATGGTTTAGTTTTTATAATAGTCTATTTGTTAAATACAAACTCGTACAACAGTGTTATTATTTTTACTATTCTAACGGTGGTGTTTTTGTTTGTTTCTAGATCCGGTGAGAAGGCAAGGACGTAGCAGGAGGCAAACTTAAATTTTTTTAAATTGAATTTTTGGGCCCGTGTGCGGTGATACTATCCAATAGGAACGCCCAGAAGACATTTCCGTCGATTTTGGGTCGAAAAAGTCGAATTATTTGTTTTGCATTTTGTCCAAATTTAACATTGGGGTGTTATGGGGAGGCAAACTTAAATTTTTTAAAATTGAATTTTTGGCCCCGTGTGCGTTGATACTATCCAATAGGAACCCCCAGAAGACATTTCCGTCGATTTTGGGTCGGAAAAGGGAAATTAATTTTTTTCGATTGTCGCCAAACTTAACGTTGGGCTCTTATGGGGAGGTAAACTGAAAATTTTTTAAAATCGAATTTTTGGCCCCGTGTGCGTTGATACTATCCAACAGGCACCCCCAGAAGGCATTTCCGTCGATTTCGGGTCGAAAACGTCCAATTAATTTTTTTCGATTTTGGCCAAATTTAACATTAGGCTTATGGGGAGGCAAACTTAAATTTTTTAAAATCGAATTTTTGGGCCCGTGTGCGGTGATACTATCCAATAGGAATCCGGAGAAGACATTTCCGTCGACTTTGGGTCGAAAAAGTCGAATTAATTTTTTTCCATCTTGGCCAAATTTAACTTTGGTGTGTTCTAGGGAGGCAAACTTAAATTTTTTAAAATTGAATTTTTGGCCCCGTGTGCGTTGATACTATCCAACAGGGAACCCCAGAAGGCATTTCCGTTGCTTTTGGGTCGAAAAAGTCGAATTAATTTTTTCCGATTTTGGCCAAATTTAACATTGGGCTCTTATGGGGAGGCAAACTTAAATTTTTTAAAATTGAATTTTTGGCCCCGTGTGCGTTGATACTATCCACTAGGAACCCCCAGAAGACATTTCCGTCGATTTTGGGTCGGAAAAGGGAAATTAATTTTTTTCGATTGTGGCCAAACTTAACGTTGGGCTCTTATAGGGAGGTAAACTGAAATTTTTTTAAAATCGAATTTTTGTCCCCTTTTGCGTTAAGACTACGCAATAGTAACCCCCAGAAGACATTTCCGTCGATTTCGGGTCGAAAACGTCCAATTAATTTTTTTCGATTTTGGCCAAATTTTACATTAGGCGTATGGGGAGGCAAACTTAAATTTTTTAAAATCGAATTTTTGGGCCCGTGTGCGTTGATACTATCCAATAGGAACCCACGGAAGACATTTCCGTCGATTTGGGGTCGAAAAAGCCGAATTAATTTTTTTGAATTTTGGCCAAATTTAAACCCCCAGAAGACATTTCCGGCGATTTTGGGTCGGAAAAGAGAAATTCATTTTTTTCGATTGTGGCCAAATTTAACTTTGGTGTGTTATGGGGAGGCAAACTTAAATTTTTTAGAATTGAATTTTTGGCCCCGTGTGCGTTGATACTATCCAATAGGAACCCCCAGAAGACATTTCCGTCGATTTTGGGTCGAAAAAGTCGAATTAATTTTTTCCGATTTTGGCCAAATTTAACTTCGGGCTCTTGTGGGAAGGCAAACTTAGATTTTTTAAAATCGAATTTTTAGCCCCGTATGCGTTGATACTATCCAATAGGAACCCCCAGAAGACATTTCCGTCGATTTTGGGTCGAAAAAGTCGAATTATTTTTTTTTGCGTTTTCTCCACATTTAACATTGGGGTGTTATGGGGAGGGAAACTTAAATTTTTTAACAAATGAATTTTTGGCCCCGTGTGCGTTGATACTATCCAACAGGCACCCCCAGAAGGCATTTCCGTCGATTTCGGGTCGAAAACGTCCAATTAATTTTTTTCGATTTTGGCCAAATTTAACATTAGGCTTATGGGGAGGCAAACTTAAATTTTTTAAAATCGAATTTTTGGGCCCGTGTGCGGTGATACTATCCAATAGGAATCCGGAGAAGACATTTCCGTCGATTTTGGGTCGAAAAAGTCGAATTAATTTTTTTCCATCTTGGCCAAATTTAACTTTGGTGTGTTCTAGGGAGGCAAACTTAAATTTTTTAAAATTGAATTTTTGGCCCCGTGTGCGTTGATACTATCCAATAGGAACGCCCAGAAGACATTTCCGTCGATTTTGCGTCGAAAAAGTCGAATTATTTTTTTTGCATTGCGGCCAAATTTAACATTGGGCTCTTATGGGGAGGCAAACTTAAATGTTTTAAAATTGAATTTTTGGCCCCGTGTGCGTTGATACGATCCAACAGGAACCCCCAGACGACATTTCCGTCGATTTGAGGTCGAAAAAGTCGAATTAATTTTTTTGGATTTTGCCCAAATTTAAACCCCCAGGAGACATTTCCGTCGATTTTGGGTCGAAAAAGTGAAATTATTTTTTTTCGATGTTGTCCAAATTTCACATTGGGGTGTTACGGGGAGGCAAACTTAAATTTTTTAAAATTGAATTTTTGGCCCCGTGTGCGTTGATACTATCCAATAGGAAACCCCAGAAGACATTTCCGTCGATTTTGGGTCGGAAACGGGAAATTAATTTTTTCGATTGTGGCCAAACTTAACGTTGGGCTCTTATGGGGAGGCAAACTTAAATTTTTTAAAATTGAATTTTTGGCCCCGTGTGCGTTGATACTATCCAACAGGAAACCCCAGAAGACATTTCCGTCGATTTTGGGTCGGAAAAGGGAAATTAATTTTTTTCGATTGTGGCCAAACTTAACGTTGGGCTCTTATGGGGAGGTAAACTGAAATTTTTTTAAAATCGAATTGTTGTCCCCGTGTGCGTTAATACTATGCAATAGTAACCCCCAGAAGACATTTCCGTCGATTTTAGGTCGAAAACGTCGAATTAATTTTTTTCGATTTTGACCAGATTTAACTTTGGTGTGTTCGAGGGAGGCAAACTTAAATTTTTTAAAATTGAATTTTTGGCCCCGTGTGCGTTGATACTATCCAACAGGGAACCCCAGAAGGCATTTCCGTTGCTTTTGGGTCGAAAAAGTCGAATTAATTTTTTCCGATTTTGGCCAAATTTAACATTGGGCTCTTATGGGGAGGCAAACTTAAATTTTTTAAAATTGAATTTTTGGCCCCGTGGGCGTTGATACTATCCAATAGGACCCCCAGAAGACATTTCCGTCGATTTTGGGTCGAAAAAGTCGAATTATTTTTTTTGCATTTTGTCCAAATTTAACATTGGGGTGTTATGGGGAGGCAAACTTAAATTTTTTAAAATTGAATTTTTGGCCCCGTGTGCGTTCATACTATCCAATAGGAACCTCCAGAAGACATTTCCGTCGATTTTGGGTCGAAAAAGTCGAATTAATTTTTTTCGATTTTGTCCAAATTTAACATTGGGGTGTTATGGGGAGGCAAACTTAATTTTTTTAAAATTGAATTTTTGGCCCCGTGTGCGTTGATACTATCCACTAGGAACCCTCAGAAGACATTTCCGTCGATTTTGGGTCGCAAAAGGGAAATTAATTTTTTTCGATTGTGGCCAAACTTAACGTTGGGCTCTTATAGGGAGGTAAATTGAAATTTTTTTAAAATCGAATTTTTGTCCCCTTTTGCGTTAAGACTACGCAATAGTAACCCCCAGAAGACATTTCCGTCGATTTCGGGTCGAAAACGACCAATTAATTTTTTTCGATTTTGGCCAAATTTAACATTAGGCGTATGGGGAGGCAAACTTAAATTTTTTAAAATCGAATTTTTGGGCCCGTGTGCGTTGATACTATCCAATAGGAACCCACGGAAGACATTTCCGTCGATTTGGGGTCGAAAAAGCCGAATTAATTTTTTTGAATTTTGGCCAAATTTAAACCCCCAGAAGACATTTCCGGCGATTTTGGGTCGGAAAAGAGAAATTCATTTTTTTCGATTGTGGCCAAATTTAACTTTGGTGTGTTATGGGGAGGCAAACTTAAATTTTTTAGAATTGAATTTTTGGCCCCGTGTGCGTTGATACTATCCAACAGGAACCCCCAGAAGACATTTCCGTCGATTTGGGGTCGAAAAAGTCGAATTAATTTTTTTCCGATTTTGGCCAAATTTAACTTCGGGCTCTTGTGGGGAGGCAAACTTAAATTTTTTTAATTGAATTTTTGGCGCCGTGTGCGTTGATACTATACAACAGGAACACCCAGAAGACATTTCCGTTGATTTTGGGTGGAAAAAGTCGAATCAACTTTTTCGATTTTGGCCAAATTTAACATTGGGCTCTTATGGGGAGGCAAACTTAAATTTTTTAAAATCGAATTTTTAGCCCCGTATGCGTTGATACTATCCAATAGGAACCCCCAGAAGACATTTCCGTCGATTTTGGGTCGAAAAAGTCGAATTATTTTTTTTGCGTTTTCTCCACATTTAACATTGGGGTGTTATGGGGAGGGAAACTTAAATTTTTTAAGAAATGAATTTTTGGCCCCGTGTGCGTTGATACTATCCAACAGGCACCCCCAGAAGGCATTTCCGTCGATTTCGGGTCGAAAACGTCCAATTAATTTTTTTCGATTTTGGCCCAATTTAACATTAGGCGTATGGGGAGGCAAACTTAAATTTTTTAAAATCGAATTTTTGGGCCCGTGTGCGGTGATACTATCCAATAGGAATCCGGAGAAGACATTTCCGTCGATTTTGGGTCGAAAAAGTCGAATTAATTTTTTTCCATCTTGGCCAAATTTAACTTTGGTGTGTTCTAGGGAGACAAACTTAAATTTTTTAAAATTGAATTTTTGGCCCCGTGTGCGTTGATACTATCCAATAGGAACGCCCAGAAGACATTTCCGTCGATTTTGGGTCGAAAAAGTCGAATTATTTTTTTTGCATTTTGGCCAAATTTAACATTGGGCTCTTATGGGGAGGCAAACTTAAATGTTTTAAAATTGAATTTTTGGCCCCGTGTGCGTTGATACGATCCAACAGGAACCCCCAGACGACATTTCCGTCGATTTGAGGTCGAAAAAGTCGAATTATTTTTTTTGCATTTTGGCCAAATTTAACATTGGGCTCTTATGGGGAGGCAAACTTAAATGTTTTAAAATTGAATTTTTGGCCCCGTGTGCGTTGATACGATCCAACAGGAACCCCCAGACGACATTTCCGTCGATTTGAGGTCGAAAAAGTCGAATTAATTTTTTTGGATTTTGCCCAAATTTAAACCCCCAGGAGACATTTCCGTCGATTTTGGGTCGAAAAAGTGAAATTATTTTTTTTCGATGTTGTCCAAATTTCACATTGGGGTGTTACGGGGAGGCAAACTTAAATTTTTTAAAATTGAATTTTTGGCCCCGTGTGCGTTGATACTATCCAATAGGAACCCCCAGAAGACATTTCCGTCGATTATGGGTCGAAAAAGTCGAATCAATTTTTTTCAATTTTGGTCAAATTTAACTTTGGTGTGTTATAGGGAGTGTTACGTCCTAGGTTAACCGGAAGTAAATTACGATGCTACGTTAGCAAGTCAATCGCCTCGCCGGACTAACTTTTTAATAAAATAAAAATGTTTATACTTGATGTCAAACCTTATTTGTCTGTTGCTGAAGATTGGCGCAGGAATTCCAGTTTTTGTTTGAAGACGGACAAGAAACGCTGGGTGGAGGGCGAGATTTTCAGTGGTTTGCCTTCGGGTAGTCGAGATTGGCCCACGCAGCGTTGAACGTGTTCGGCGGAGTGTTCTCCTTCGTTATCGAAGGGTTTTTCTATAGTTCCGCGAGATTGGTGGGAAGTTGAAACCTCTGCATGGACCGTCGGCTGATGAGTTTTATTATTGATGATGAAATTACGCGAATTGTCGCGTTTCATATACAGTTGGATTGGATCGTTTTTGACTTTTACGTCAACGAACCTTTGGGAGACTGGGACTTCTTGTATAGGGTTTGGAGTTGAAAGGAGTGCGTCAAGATCTGGGTATTGAGGGGTGCGGTATAAGGAATAAAGCTTTCGTAATTGGAACTTTCGGCCTGCACGATGCTTCCGTTTCGGCATTTAGGGAAATACGACCTGGCGAGCAGTTCTGCCCTTGGTCGGTGGGATGGAAGGAGGGTAGTTTGAATGGGCGAACTTTTCCGCCACTGCTCCAATGATAGGAAAATAGAGGAGGGCGAGCTTGTCCGCCACAACTCAGAAGGTAAGTGAATGAAGAACTAAATTCGGAATAAAACTGACTTTATTTGACAAATAATGCTGCTTATATACTATTTTTGTTTCCTGCTTTGCAGATGTATAAGAATTCTTGCATCCGGTGTATTTTTGCTGTGCTCAGTATCGTGTGGGTCTATGCCTTCAAGAGTGCTGAGCAGGCAGTGGAATGGACTTGAGTTGTTCCTTGAGACGTGTAGGTTTTAGTCAATATGATTTATGAATTTCCATCGTCCAAATATTCTCTTTTTCATTTACTTTTATTCTATTTGAATTGCAATGCGCAACCTATGATATTATCCCATTTATATCTAGTTTACCAGCTATTTTCACCTTTGCATAGTTTAATTTATTCATTTAATTGATCTCGAATTGAAATTGTTGCATGTTACAATTCTCATACCGGATGGTTTTGATGAAATTAGTCAATTTTCATTATGACTTAGTTATAATTTTACTATCATCTATTATTGAGTTTCGTATAATATGTTCCTTATATTCAGCAGTACGGCAGTATTTCGCGCGGCATGTGTATAATGCCACGTTTGGTTCACCGACAATGGCGATAATCCATCAGTGCCACCCATGGTTTACCGACCGTCCTCCGCTTGGTACACGATCGGCGCGCCAGCTACGTCACCGACGTAGCATCGCTTTCGTTGGTGACTGACTATTGCTTATGTATATCCTTCTGTTGTTACTTAACTGCTATGGTTTAGTTTTTATAATAGTCTATTTGTTAAATACAAACTAGTACAACAGTGTTATTATTTTTACTATTCTAACGGTGGTGTTTTTGTTTGTTTCTAGATCCGGTGAGAAGGCAAGGACGTAGCAGGAGGCAAACTTAAATTTTTTTAAATTGAATTTTTGGGCCCGTGTGCGGTGATACTATCCAATAGGAACGCCCAGAAGACATTTCCGTCGATTTTGGGTCGAAAAAGTCGAATTATTTGTTTTGCATTTTGTCCAAATTTAACATTGGGGTGTTATGGGAAGGCAAACTTAAATTTTTTAAAATTGAATTTTTGGCCCCGTGTGCGTTGGTACTATCCAATAGGAACCCCCAGAAGACATTTCCGTCGATTTTGGGTCGGAAAAGGGAAATTAATTTTTTTCGATTGTCGCCAAACTTAACGTTGGGCTCTTATGGGGAGGTAAACTGAAAATTTTTTAAAATCGAATTTTTGGCCCCGTGTGCGTTGATACTATCCAACAGGCACCCCCAGAAGGCATTTCCGTCGATTTCGGGTCGAAAACGTCCAATTAATTTTTTTCGATTTTGGCCAAATTTAACATTGGGCTCTTATGGGGAGGCAAACTTAAATTTTTTAAAATCGAATTTTTAGCCCCGTATGCGTTGATACTATCCAATAGGAACCCCCAGAAGACATTTCCGTCGATTTTGGGTCGAAAAAGTCGAATTAATTTTTTTCCATCTTGGCCAAATTTAACTTTGGTGTGTTCTAGGGAGGCAAACTTAAATTTTTTAAAATTGAATTTTTGGCCCCGTGTGCGTTGATACTATCCAACAGGAACCCCCAGACGACATTTCCGTCGATTTGAGGTCGAAAAAGTCGAATTATTTGTTTTGCATTTTGTCCAAATTTAACATTGGGGTGTTATGGGGAGGCAAACTTAAATTTTTTAAAATTGAATTTTTGGCCCCGTGTGCGTTGATACTATCCACTAGGAACCCCCAGAAGACATTTCCGTCGATTTTGGGTCGGAAAAGGGAAATTAATTTTTTTCGATTGTGGCCAAACTTAACGTTGGGCTCTTATAGGGAGGTAAACTGAAATTTTTTTAAAAAAGAATTTTTGTCCCCTTTTGCGTTAAGACTACGCAATAGTAACCCCCAGAAGACATTTCCGTCGATTTCGGGTCGAAAACGTCCAATTACTTTTTTTCGATTTTTGCCAAATTTAACATTAGGCGTATGGGGAGGCAAACTTAAATTTTTTAAAATCGAATTTTTGGGCCCGTGTGCGTTGATACTATCCAATAGGAACCCACGGAAGACATTTCCGTCGATTTGGGGTCGAAAAAGCCGAATTAATTTTTTTGAATTTTGGCCAAATTTAAACCCCCAGAAGACATTTCCGGCGATTTTGGGTCGGAAAAGAGAAATTCATTTTTTTCGATTGTGGCCAAATTTAACTTTGGTGTGTTATGGGGAGGCAAACTTAAATTTTTTAGAATTGAATTTTTGGCCCCGTGTGCGTTGATACTATCCAATAGGAACCCCCAGAAGACATTTCCGTCGATTTTGGGTCGAAAAAGTCGAATTAATTTTTTTCCATCTTGGCCAAATTTAACTTTGGTGTGTTCTAGGGAGGCAAACTTAAATTTTTTAAAATTGAATTTTTGGCCCCGTGTGCGTTGATACTATCCAACAGGAACCCCCAGACGACATTTCCGTCGATTTGAGGTCGAAAAAGTCGAATTATTTTTTTTGCATTTTGTCCAAATTTAACATTGGGGTGTTATGGGGAGGCAAACTTAAATTTTTTAAAATTGAATTTTTGGCCCCGTGTGCGTTCATACTATCCAATAGGAACCTCCAGAAGACATTTCCGTCGATTTTGGGTCGAAAAAGTCGAATTAATTTTTTTCGATTTTGTCCAAATTTAACATTGGGGTGTTATGGGGAGGCAAACTTAATTTTTTTAAAATTGAATTTTTGGCCCCGTGTGCGTTGATACTATCCACTAGGAACCCCCAGAAGACATTTCCGTCGATTTTGGGTCGGAAAAGGCAAATTAATTTTTTTCGATTGTGGCCAAACTTAACGTTGGGCTCTTATAGGGAGGTAAACTGAAATTTTTTTAAAATCGAATTTTTATCCCCTTTTGCGTTAAGACTACGCAATAGTAACCCCCAGAAGACATTTCCGTCGATTTCGGGTCGAAAACGTCCAATTAATTTTTTTCGATTTTGGCCAAATTTAACATTAGGCGTATGGGGAGGCAAACTTAAATTTTTTAAAATCGAATTTTTGGGCCCGTGTGCATTGATACTATCCAATAGGAACCCACGGAAGACATTTCCGTCGATTTGGGGTCGAAAAAGCCGAATTAATTTTTTTGAATTTTGGCCAAATTTAAACCCCCAGAAGACATTTCCGGCGATTTTGGGTCGGAAAAGAGAAATTCATTTTTTTCGATTGTGGCCAAATTTACCTTTGGTGTGTCATGGGGAGGCAAACTTAAATTTTTTAGAATTGAATTTTTGGCCCCGTGTGCGTTGATACTATCCAATAGGAACGCCCAGAAGACATTTCCGTCGATTTTGGGTCGAAAAAGTCGAATTATTTTTTTTGCATTTTGGCCAAATTTAACATTGGGCTCTTATGGGGAGGCAAACTTAAATGTTTTAAAATTGAATTTTTGGCCCCGTGTGCGTTGATACGATCCAACAGGAACCCCCAGACGACATTTCCGTCGATTTGAGGTCGAAAAAGTCGAATTAATTTTTTTGGATTTTGCCCAAATTTAAACCCCCAGGAGACATTTCCGTCGATTTTGGGTCGAAAAAGTGAAATTATTTTTTTTCGATGTTGTCCAAATTTCACATTGGGGTGTTACGGGGAGGCAAACTTAAATTTTTTAAAATTGAATTTTTGGCCCCGTGTGCGTTGATACTATCCAATAGGAAACCCCAGAAGACATTTCCGTCGATTTTGGGTCGGAAACGGGAAATTAATTTTTGTCGATTGTGGCCAAACTTCACGTTGGGCTCTTATGGGGAGGCAAACTTAAATTTTTTAAAATTGAATTTTTGGCCCCGTGTGCGTTGATACTATCCAACAGGAAACCCCAGAAGACATTTCCGTCGATTTTGGGTCGGAAAACGGAAATTAATTTTTTTCGATTGTGGCCAAACTTAACGTTGGGCTCTTATGGGGAGGTAAACTGAAATTTTTTTAAAATCGAATTGTTGTCCCCGTGTGCGTTAATACTATGCAATAGTAACCCCCAGAAGACATTTCCGTCGATTTTAGGTCGAAAACGTCGAATTAATTTTTTTCGATTTTGACCAGATTTAACGTTGGTGTGTTCGAGGGAGGCAAACTTAAATTTTTTTAAATTGAATGTTTGGCCCCGTGTGCGTTGATACTATCCAACAGGGAACCCCAGAAGGCATTTCCGTTGCTTTTGGGTCGAAAAAGTCGAATTAATTTTTTCCGATTTTGGCCAAATTTAACATTGGGCTCTTATGGGGAGGCAAACTTAAATTTTTTAAAATTGAATTTTTGGCCCCGTGGGCGTTGATACTATCCAATAGGACCCCCAGAAGACATTTCCGGCGATTTTGGGTCGGAAAAGAGAAATTCATTTTTTTCGATTGTGGCCAAATTTAACATTGGGGTGTTATGGGGAGGCAAACTTAAATTTTTTAAAATTGAATTTTTGGCCCCGTGTGCGTTCATACTATCCAATAGGAACCTCCAGAAGACATTTCCGTCGATTTTGGGTCGAAAAAGTCGAATTAATTTTTTTCGATTTTGTCCAAATTTAACATTGGGGTGTTATGGGGAGGCAAACTTAATTTTTTTAAAATTGAATTTTTGGCCCCGTGTGCGTTGATACTATCCACTAGGAACCCCCAGAAGACATTTCCGTCGATTTTGGGTCGGAAAAGGGAAATTAATTTTTTTCGATTGTGGCCAAACTTAACGTTGGGCTCTTATAGGGAGGTAAACTGAAATTTTTTTAAAATCGAATTTTTGTCCCCTTTTGCGTTAAGACTACGCAATAGTAACCCCCAGAAGACATTTCCGTCGATTTCGGGTCGAAAACGTCCAATTAATTTTTTTCGATTTTGGCCAAATTTAACATTAGGCGTATGGGGAGGCAAACTTAAATTTTTTAAAATCGAATTTTTGGGCCCGTGTGCGTTGATACTATCCAATAGGAACCCACGGAAGACATTTCCGTCGATTTGGGGTCGAAAAAGCCGAATTAATTTTTTTGAATTTTGGCCAAATTTAAACCCCCAGAAGACATTTCCGGCGATTTTGGGTCGGAAAAGAGAAATTCATTTTTTTCGATTGTGGCCAAATTTAACTTTGGTGTGTTATGGGGAGGCAAACTTAAATTTTTTAGAATTGAATTTTTGGCCCCGTGTGCGTTGATACTATCCAATAGGAACCCCCAGAAGACATTTCCGTCGATTTGGGGTCGAAAAAGTCGAATTAATTTTTTTCCGATTTTGGCCAAATTTAACTTCGGGCTCTTGTGGGGAGGCAAACTTAAATTTTTTTAATTGAATTTTTGGCGCCGTGTGCGTTGATACTATACAACAGGAACACCCAGAAGACATTTCCGTTGATTTTGGGTGGAAAAAGTCGAATCAACTTTTTCGATTTTGGCCAAATTTAACATTGGGCTCTTATGGGGAGGCAAACTTAAATTTTTTAAAATCGAATTTTTAGCCCCGTATGCGTTGATACTATCCAATAGGAACCCCCAGAAGACATTTCCGTCGATTTTGGGTCGAAAAAGTCGAATTATTTTTTTTGCGTTTTCTCCACATTTAACATTGGGGTGTTATGGGGAGGGAAACTTAAATTTTTTAACAAATGAATTTTTGGCCCCGTGTGCGTTGATACTATCCAATAGGAACCCCCAGAAGACATTTCCGTCGATTATGGGTCGAAAAAGTCGAATCAATTTTTTTCAATTTTGGTCAAATTTAACTTTGGTGTGTTATAGGGAGTGTTACGTCCTAGGTTAACCGGAAGTAAATTACGATGCTACGTTAGCAAGTCAATCGCCTCGCCGGACTAACTTTTTAATAAAATAAAAATGTTTATACTTGATGTCAAACCTTATTTGTCTGTTGCTGAAGATTGGCGCAGGAATTCCAGTTTTTGTTTGAAGACGGACAAGAAACGCTGGGTGGAGGGCGAGATTTTCAGTGGTTTGCCTTCGGGTAGTCGAGATTGGCCCACGCAGCGTTGAACGTGTTCGGCGGAGTGTTCTCCTTCGTTATCGAAGGGTTTTTCTATAGTTCCGCGAGATTGGTGGGAAGTTGAAACCTCTGCATGGACCGTCGGCTGATGAGTTTTATTATTGATGATGAAATTACGCGAATTGTCGCGTTTCATATACAGTTGGATTGGATCGTTTTTGACTTTTACGTCAACGAACCTTTGGGAGACTGGGACTTCTTGTATAGGGTTTGGAGTTGAAAGGAGTGCGTCAAGATCTGGGTATTGAGGGGTGCGGTATAAGGAATAAAGCTTTCGTAATTGGAACTTTCGGCCTGCACGATGCTTCCGTTTCGGCATTTAGGGAAATACGACCTGGCGAGCAGTTCTGCCCTTGGTCGGTGGGATGGAAGGAGGGTAGTTTGAATGGGCGAACTTTTCCGCCACTGCTCCAATGATAGGAAAATAGAGGAGGGCGAGCTTGTCCGCCACAACTCAGAAGGTAAGTGAATGAAGAACTAAATTCGGAATAAAACTGACTTTATTTGACAAATAATGCTGCTTATATACTATTTTTGTTTCCTGCTTTGCAGATGTATAAGAATTCTTGCATCCGGTGTATTTTTGCTGTGCTCAGTATCGTGTGGGTCTATGCCTTCAAGAGTGCTGAGCAGGCAGTGGAATGGACTTGAGTTGTTCCTTGAGACGTGTAGGTTTTAGTCAATATGATTTATGAATTTCCATCGTCCAAATATTCTCTTTTTCATTTACTTTTATTCTATTTGAATTGCAATGCGCAACCTATGATATTATCCCATTTATATCTAGTTTACCAGCTATTTTCACCTTTGCATAGTTTAATTTATTCATTTAATTGATCTCGAATTGAAATTGTTGCATGTTACAATTCTCATACCGGATGGTTTTGATGAAATTAGTCAATTTTCATTATGACTTAGTTATAATTTTACTATCATCTATTATTGAGTTTCGTATAATATGTTCCTTATATTCAGCAGTACGGCAGTATTTCGCGCGGCATGTGTATAATGCCACGTTTGGTTCACCGACAATGGCGATAATCCATCAGTGCCACCCATGGTTTACCGACCGTCCTCCGCTTGGTACACGATCGGCGCGCCAGCTACGTCACCGACGTAGCATCGCTTTCGTTGGTGACTGACTATTGCTTATGTATATCCTTCTGTTGTTACTTAACTGCTATGGTTTAGTTTTTATAATAGTCTATTTGTTAAATACAAACTCGTACAACAGTGTTATTATTTTTACTATTCTAACGGTGGTGTTTTTGTTTGTTTCTAGATCCGGTGAGAAGGCAAGGACGTAGCAGGAGGCAAACTTAAATTTTTTTAAATTGAATTTTTGGGCCCGTGTGCGGTGATACTATCCAATAGGAACGCCCAGAAGACATTTCCGTCGATTTTGGGTCGAAAAAGTCGAATTATTTGTTTTGCATTTTGTCCAAATTTAACATTGGGGTGTTATGGGGAGGCAAACTTAAATTTTTTAAAATTGAATTTTTGGCCCCGTGTGCGTTGATACTATCCAATAGGAACCCCCAGAAGACATTTCCGTCGATTTTGGGTCGGAAAAGGGAAATTAATTTTTTTCGATTGTCGCCAAACTTAACGTTGGGCTCTTATGGGGAGGTAAACTGAAAATTTTTTAAAATCGAATTTTTGGCCCCGTGTGCGTTGATACTATCCAACAGGCACCCCCAGAAGGCATTTCCGTCGATTTCGGGTCGAAAACGTCCAATTAATTTTTTTCGATTTTGGCCAAATTTAACATTAGGCTTATGGGGAGGCAAACTTAAATTTTTTAAAATCGAATTTTTGGGCCCGTGTGCGGTGATACTATCCAATAGGAATCCGGAGAAGACATTTCCGTCGACTTTGGGTCGAAAAAGTCGAATTAATTTTTTTCCATCTTGGCCAAATTTAACTTTGGTGTGTTCTAGGGAGGCAAACTTAAATTTTTTAAAATTGAATTTTTGGCCCCGTGTGCGTTGATACTATCCAACAGGGAACCCCAGAAGGCATTTCCGTTGCTTTTGGGTCGAAAAAGTCGAATTAATTTTTTCCGATTTTGGCCAAATTTAACATTGGGCTCTTATGGGGAGGCAAACTTAAATTTTTTAAAATTGAATTTTTGGCCCCGTGTGCGTTGATACTATCCACTAGGAACCCCCAGAAGACATTTCCGTCGATTTTGGGTCGGAAAAGGGAAATTAATTTTTTTCGACTGTGGCCAAACTTAACGTTGGGCTCTTATAGGGAGGTAAACTGAAATTTTTTTAAAATCGAATTTTTGTCCCCTTTTGCGTTAAGACTACGCAATAGTAACCCCCAGAAGACATTTCCGTCGATTTCGGGTCGAAAACGTCCAATTAATTTTTTTCGATTTTGGCCAAATTTTACATTAGGCGTATGGGGAGGCAAACTTAAATTTTTTTAAATCGAATTTTTGGGCCCGTGTGCGTTGATACTATCCAATAGGAACCCACGGAAGACATTTCCGTCGATTTGGGGTCGAAAAAGCCGAATTAATTTTTTTGAATTTTGGCCAAATTTAAACCCCCAGAAGACATTTCCGGCGATTTTGGGTCGGAAAAGAGAAATTCATTTTTTTCGATTGTGGCCAAATTTAACTTTGGTGTGTTATGGGGAGGCAAACTTAAATTTTTTAGAATTGAATTTTTGGCCCCGTGTGCGTTGATACTATCCAATAGGAACCCCCAGAAGACATTTCCGTCGATTTTGGGTCGAAAAAGTCGAATTAATTTTTTCCGATTTTGGCCAAATTTAACTTCGGGCTCTTGTGGGAAGGCAAACTTAGATTTTTTAAAATCGAATTTTTAGCCCCGTATGCGTTGATACTATCCAATAGGAACCCCCAGAAGACATTTCCGTCGATTTTGGGTCGAAAAAGTCGAATTATTTTTTTTTGCGTTTTCTCCACATTTAACATTGGGGTGTTATGGGGAGGGAAACTTAAATTTTTTAACAAATGAATTTTTGGCCCCGTGTGCGTTGATACTATCCAACAGGCACCCCCAGAAGGCATTTCCGTCGATTTCGGGTCGAAAACGTCCAATTAATTTTTTTCGATTTTGGCCAAATTTAACATTAGGCTTATGGGGAGGCAAACTTAAATTTTTTAAAATCGAATTTTTGGGCCCGTGTGCGGTGATACTATCCAATAGGAATCCGGAGAAGACATTTCCGTCGATTTTGGGTCGAAAAAGTCGAATTAATTTTTTTCCATCTTGGCCAAATTTAACTTTGGTGTGTTCTAGGGAGGCAAACTTAAATTTTTTAAAATTGAATTTTTGGCCCCGTGTGCGTTGATACTATCCAATAGGAACGCCCAGAAGACATTTCCGTCGATTTTGCGTCGAAAAAGTCGAATTATTTTTTTTGCATTGCGGCCAAATTTAACATTGGGCTCTTATGGGGAGGCAAACTTAAATGTTTTAAAATTGAATTTTTGGCCCCGTGTGCGTTGATACGATCCAACAGGAACCCCCAGACGACATTTCCGTCGATTTGAGGTCGAAAAAGTCGAATTAATTTTTTTGGATTTTGCCCAAATTTAAACCCCCAGGAGACATTTCCGTCGATTTTGGGTCGAAAAAGTGAAATTATTTTTTTTCGATGTTGTCCAAATTTCACATTGGGGTGTTACGGGGAGGCAAACTTAAATTTTTTAAAATTGAATTTTTGGCCCCGTGTGCGTTGATACTATCCAATAGGAAACCCCAGAAGACATTTCCGTCGATTTTGGGTCGGAAACGGGAAATTAATTTTTTTCGATTGTGGCCAAACTTAACGTTGGGCTCTTATGGGGAGGCAAACTTAAATTTTTTAAAATTGAATTTTTGGCCCCGTGTGCGTTGATACTATCCAACAGGAAACCCCAGAAGACATTTCCGTCGATTTTGGGTCGGAAAAGGGAAATTAATTTTTTTCGATTGTGGCCAAACTTAACGTTGGGCTCTTATGGGGAGGTAAACTGAAATTTTTTTAAAATCGAATTGTTGTCCCCGTGTGCGTTAATACTATGCAATAGTAACCCCCAGAAGACATTTCCGTCGATTTTAGGTCGAAAACGTCGAATTAATTTTTTTCGATTTTGACCAGATTTAACTTTGGTGTGTTCGAGGGAGGCAAACTTAAATTTTTTAAAATTGAATTTTTGGCCCCGTGTGCGTTGATACTATCCAACAGGGAACCCCAGAAGGCATTTCCGTTGCTTTTGGGTCGAAAAAGTCGAATTAATTTTTTCCGATTTTGGCCAAATTTAACATTGGGCTCTTATGGGGAGGCAAACTTAAATTTTTTAAAATTGAATTTTTGGCCCCGTGGGCGTTGATACTATCCAATAGGACCCCCAGAAGACATTTCCGTCGATTTTGGGTCGAAAAAGTCGAATTATTTTTTTTGCATTTTGTCCAAATTTAACATTGGGGTGTTATGGGGAGGCAAACTTAAATTTTTTAAAATTGAATTTTTGGCCCCGTGTGCGTTCATACTATCCAATAGGAACCTCCAGAAGACATTTCCGTCGATTTTGGGTCGAAAAAGTCGAATTAATTTTTTTCGATTTTGTCCAAATTTAACATTGGGGTGTTATGGGGAGGCAAACTTAATTTTTTTAAAATTGAATTTTTGGCCCCGTGTGCGTTGATACTATCCACTAGGAACCCTCAGAAGACATTTCCGTCGATTTTGGGTCGGAAAAGGGAAATTAATTTTTTTCGATTGTGGCCAAACTTAACGTTGGGCTCTTATAGGGAGGTAAATTGAAATTTTTTTAAAATCGAATTTTTGTCCCCTTTTGCGTTAAGACTACGCAATAGTAACCCCCAGAAGACATTTCCGTCGATTTCGGGTCGAAAACGACCAATTAATTTTTTTCGATTTTGGCCAAATTTAACATTAGGCGTATGGGGAGGCAAACTTAAATTTTTTAAAATCGAATTTTTGGGCCCGTGTGCGTTGATACTATCCAATAGGAACCCACGGAAGACATTTCCGTCGATTTGGGGTCGAAAAAGCCGAATTAATTTTTTTGAATTTTGGCCAAATTTAAACCCCCAGAAGACATTTCCGGCGATTTTGGGTCGGAAAAGAGAAATTCATTTTTTTCGATTGTGGCCAAATTTAACTTTGGTGTGTTATGGGGAGGCAAACTTAAATTTTTTAGAATTGAATTTTTGGCCCCGTGTGCGTTGATACTATCCAACAGGAACCCCCAGAAGACATTTCCGTCGATTTGGGGTCGAAAAAGTCGAATTAATTTTTTTCCGATTTTGGCCAAATTTAACTTCGGGCTCTTGTGGGGAGGCAAACTTAAATTTTTTTAATTGAATTTTTGGCGCCGTGTGCGTTGATACTATACAACAGGAACACCCAGAAGACATTTCCGTTGATTTTGGGTGGAAAAAGTCGAATCAACTTTTTCGATTTTGGCCAAATTTAACATTGGGCTCTTATGGGGAGGCAAACTTAAATTTTTTAAAATCGAATTTTTAGCCCCGTATGCGTTGATACTATCCAATAGGAACCCCCAGAAGACATTTCCGTCGATTTTGGGTCGAAAAAGTCGAATTATTTTTTTTGCGTTTTCTCCACATTTAACATTGGGGTGTTATGGGGAGGGAAACTTAAATTTTTTAAGAAATGAATTTTTGGCCCCGTGTGCGTTGATACTATCCAACAGGCACCCCCAGAAGGCATTTCCGTCGATTTCGGGTCGAAAACGTCCAATTAATTTTTTTCGATTTTGGCCCAATTTAACATTAGGCTTATGGGGAGGCAAACTTAAATTTTTTAAAATCGAATTTTTGGGCCCGTGTGCGGTGATACTATCCAATAGGAATGCGGAGAAGACATTTCCGTCGATTTTGGGTCGAAAAAGTCGAATTAATTTTTTTCCATCTTGGCCAAATTTAACTTTGGTGTGTTCTAGGGAGACAAACTTAAATTTTTTAAAATTGAATTTTTGGCCCCGTGTGCGTTGATACTATCCAATAGGAACGCCCAGAAGACATTTCCGTCGATTTTGGGTCGAAAAAGTCGAATTATTTTTTTTGCATTTTGGCCAAATTTAACATTGGGCTCTTATGGGGAGGCAAACTTAAATGTTTTAAAATTGAATTTTTGGCCCCGTGTGCGTTGATACGATCCAACAGGAACCCCCAGACGACATTTCCGTCGATTTGAGGTCGAAAAAGTCGAATTATTTTTTTTGCATTTTGGCCAAATTTAACATTGGGCTCTTATGGGGAGGCAAACTTAAATGTTTTAAAATTGAATTTTTGGCCCCGTGTGCGTTGATACGATCCAACAGGAACCCCCAGACGACATTTCCGTCGATTTGAGGTCGAAAAAGTCGAATTAATTTTTTTGGATTTTGCCCAAATTTAAACCCCCAGGAGACATTTCCGTCGATTTTGGGTCGAAAAAGTGAAATTATTTTTTTTCGATGTTGTCCAAATTTCACATTGGGGTGTTACGGGGAGGCAAACTTAAATTTTTTAAAATTGAATTTTTGGCCCCGTGTGCGTTGATACTATCCAATAGGAACCCCCAGAAGACATTTCCGTCGATTATGGGTCGAAAAAGTCGAATCAATTTTTTTCAATTTTGGTCAAATTTAACTTTGGTGTGTTATAGGGAGTGTTACGTCCTAGGTTAACCGGAAGTAAATTACGATGCTACGTTAGCAAGTCAATCGCCTCGCCGGACTAACTTTTTAATAAAATAAAAATGTTTATACTTGATGTCAAACCTTATTTGTCTGTTGCTGAAGATTGGCGCAGGAATTCCAGTTTTTGTTTGAAGACGGACAAGAAACGCTGGGTGGAGGGCGAGATTTTCAGTGGTTTGCCTTCGGGTAGTCGAGATTGGCCCACGCAGCGTTGAACGTGTTCGGCGGAGTGTTCTCCTTCGTTATCGAAGGGTTTTTCTATAGTTCCGCGAGATTGGTGGGAAGTTGAAACCTCTGCATGGACCGTCGGCTGATGAGTTTTATTATTGAAGATGAAATTACGCGAATTGTCGCGTTTCATATACAGTTGGATTGGATCGTTTTTGACTTTTACGTCAACGAACCTTTGGGAGACTGGGACTTCTTGTATAGGGTTTGGAGTTGAAAGGAGTGCGTCAAGATCTGGGTATTGAGGGGTGCGGTATAAGGAATAAAGCTTTCGTAATTGGAACTTTCGGCCTGCACGATGCTTCCGTTTCGGCATTTAGGGAAATACGACCTGGCGAGCAGTTCTGCCCTTGGTCGGTGGGATGGAAGGAGGGTAGTTTGAATGGGCGAACTTTTCCGCCACTGCTCCAATGATAGGAAAATAGAGGAGGGCGAGCTTGTCCGCCACAACTCAGAAGGTAAGTGAATGAAGAACTAAATTCGGAATAAAACTGACTTTATTTGACAAATAATGCTGCTTATATACTATTTTTGTTTCCTGCTTTGCAGATGTATAAGAATTCTTGCATCCGGTGTATTTTTGCTGTGCTCAGTATCGTGTGGGTCTATGCCTTCAAGAGTGCTGAGCAGGCAGTGGAATGGACTTGAGTTGTTCCTTGAGACGTGTAGGTTTTAGTCAATATGATTTATGAATTTCCATCGTCCAAATATTCTCTTTTTCATTTACTTTTATTCTATTTGAATTGCAATGCGCAACCTATGATATTATCCCATTTATATCTAGTTTACCAGCTATTTTCACCTTTGCATAGTTTAATTTATTCATTTAATTGATCTCGAATTGAAATTGTTGCATGTTACAATTCTCATACCGGATGGTTTTGATGAAATTAGTCAATTTTCATTATGACTTAGTTATAATTTTACTATCATCTATTATTGAGTTTCGTATAATATGTTCCTTATATTCAGCAGTACGGCAGTATTTCGCGCGGCATGTGTATAATGCCACGTTTGGTTCACCGACAATGGCGATAATCCATCAGTGCCACCCATGGTTTACCGACCGTCCTCCGCTTGGTACACGATCGGCGCGCCAGCTACGTCACCGACGTAGCATCGCTTTCGTTGGTGACTGACTATTGCTTATGTATATCCTTCTGTTGTTACTTAACTGCTATGGTTTAGTTTTTATAATAGTCTATTTGTTAAATACAAACTAGTACAACAGTGTTATTATTTTTACTATTCTAACGGTGGTGTTTTTGTTTGTTTCTAGATCCGGTGAGAAGGCAAGGACGTAGCAGGAGGCAAACTTAAATTTTTTTAAATTGAATTTTTGGGCCCGTGTGCGGTGATACTATCCAATAGGAACGCCCAGAAGACATTTCCGTCGATTTTGGGTCGAAAAAGTCGAATTATTTGTTTTGCATTTTGTCCAAATTTAACATTGGGGTGTTATGGGAAGGCAAACTTAAATTTTTTAAAATTGAATTTTTGGCCCCGTGTGCGTTGGTACTATCCAATAGGAACCCCCAGAAGACATTTCCGTCGATTTTGGGTCGGAAAAGGGAAATTAATTTTTTTCGATTGTCGCCAAACTTAACGTTGGGCTCTTATGGGGAGGTAAACTGAAAATTTTTTAAAATCGAATTTTTGGCCCCGTGTGCGTTGATACTATCCAACAGGCACCCCCAGAAGGCATTTCCGTCGATTTCGGGTCGAAAACGTCCAATTAATTTTTTTCGATTTTGGCCAAATTTAACATTGGGCTCTTATGGGGAGGCAAACTTAAATTTTTTAAAATCGAATTTTTAGCCCCGTATGCGTTGATACTATCCAATAGGAACCCCCAGAAGACATTTCCGTCGATTTTGGGTCGAAAAAGTCGAATTAATTTTTTTCCATCTTGGCCAAATTTAACTTTGGTGTGTTCTAGGGAGGCAAACTTAAATTTTTTAAAATTGAATTTTTGGCCCCGTGTGCGTTGATACTATCCAACAGGAACCCCCAGACGACATTTCCGTCGATTTGAGGTCGAAAAAGTCGAATTATTTGTTTTGCATTTTGTCCAAATTTAACATTGGGGTGTTATGGGGAGGCAAACTTAAATTTTTTAAAATTGAATTTTTGGCCCCGTGTGCGTTGATACTATCCACTAGGAACCCCCAGAAGACATTTCCGTCGATTTTGGGTCGGAAAAGGGAAATTAATTTTTTTCGATTGTGGCCAAACTTAACGTTGGGCTCTTATAGGGAGGTAAACTGAAATTTTTTTAAAAAAGAATTTTTGTCCCCTTTTGCGTTAAGACTACGCAATAGTAACCCCCAGAAGACATTTCCGTCGATTTCGGGTCGAAAACGTCCAATTACTTTTTTTCGATTTTTGCCAAATTTAACATTAGGCGTATGGGGAGGCAAACTTAAATTTTTTAAAATCGAATTTTTGGGCCCGTGTGCGTTGATACTATCCAATAGGAACCCACGGAAGACATTTCCGTCGATTTGGGGTCGAAAAAGCCGAATTAATTTTTTTGAATTTTGGCCAAATTTAAACCCCCAGAAGACATTTCCGGCGATTTTGGGTCGGAAAAGAGAAATTCATTTTTTTCGATTGTGGCCAAATTTAACTTTGGTGTGTTATGGGGAGGCAAACTTAAATTTTTTAGAATTGAATTTTTGGCCCCGTGTGCGTTGATACTATCCAATAGGAACCCCCAGAAGACATTTCCGTCGATTTTGGGTCGAAAAAGTCGAATTAATTTTTTTCCATCTTGGCCAAATTTAACTTTGGTGTGTTCTAGGGAGGCAAACTTAAATTTTTTAAAATTGAATTTTTGGCCCCGTGTGCGTTGATACTATACAACAGGAACACCCAGACGACATTTCCGTTGATTTTGGGTGGAAAAAGTCGAATCAACTTTTTCGATTTTGGCCAAATTTAACATTGGGCTCTTATGGGGAGGCAAACTTAAATTTTTTAAAATCGAATTTTTAGCCCCGTATGCGTTGATACTATCCAATAGGAACCCCCAGAAGACATTTCCGTCGATTTTGGGTCGAAAAAGTCGAATTATTTTTTTTGCGTTTTCTCCACATTTAACATTGGGGTGTTATGGGGAGGGAAACTTAAATTTTTTAACAAATGAATTTTTGGCCCCGTGTGCGTTGATACTATCCAACAGGCACCCCCAGAAGGCATTTCCGTCGATTTCGGGTCGAAAACGTCCAATTAATTTTTTTCGATTTTGGCCAAATTTAACATTAGGCTTATGGGGAGGCAAACTTAAATTTTTTAAAATCGAATTTTTGGGCCCGTGTGCGGTGATACTATCCAATAGGAATCCGGAGAAGACATTTCCGTCGATTTTGGGTCGAAAAAGTCGAATTAATTTTTTTCCATCTTGGCCAAATTTAACTTTGGTGTGTTCTAGGGAGGCAAACTTAAATTTTTTAAAATTGAATTTTTGGCCCCGTGTGCGTTGATACTATCCAATAGGAACGCCCAGAAGACATTTCCGTCGATTTTGGGTCGAAAAAGTCGAATTATTTTTTTTGCATTTTGGCCAAATTTAACATTGGGCTCTTATGGGGAGGCAAACTTAAATGTTTTAAAATTGAATTTTTGGCCCCGTGTGCGTTGATACGATCCAACAGGAACCCCCAGACGACATTTCCGTCGATTTGAGGTCGAAAAAGTCGAATTAATTTTTTTGGATTTTGCCCAAATTTAAACCCCCAGGAGACATTTCCGTCGATTTTGGGTCGAAAAAGTGAAATTATTTTTTTTCGATGTTGTCCAAATTTCACATTGGGGTGTTACGGGGAGGCAAACTTAAATTTTTTAAAATTGAATTTTTGGCCCCGTGTGCGTTGATACTATCCAATAGGAAACCCCAGAAGACATTTCCGTCGATTTTGGGTCGGAAACGGGAAATTAATTTTTGTCGATTGTGGCCAAACTTCACGTTGGGCTCTTATGGGGAGGCAAACTTAAATTTTTTAAAATTGAATTTTTGGCCCCGTGTGCGTTGATACTATCCAACAGGAAACCCCAGAAGACATTTCCGTCGATTTTGGGTCGGAAAACGGAAATTAATTTTTTTCGATTGTGGCCAAACTTAACGTTGGGCTCTTATGGGGAGGTAAACTGAAATTTTTTTAAAATCGAATTGTTGTCCCCGTGTGCGTTAATACTATGCAATAGTAACCCCCAGAAGACATTTCCGTCGATTTTAGGTCGAAAACGTCGAATTAATTTTTTTCGATTTTGACCAGATTTAACGTTGGTGTGTTCGAGGGAGGCAAACTTAAATTTTTTTAAATTGAATGTTTGGCCCCGTGTGCGTTGATACTATCCAACAGGGAACCCCAGAAGGCATTTCCGTTGCTTTTGGGTCGAAAAAGTCGAATTAATTTTTTCCGATTTTGGCCAAATTTAACATTGGGCTCTTATGGGGAGGCAAACTTAAATTTTTTAAAATTGAATTTTTGGCCCCGTGGGCGTTGATACTATCCAATAGGACCCCCAGAAGACATTTCCGTCGATTTTGGGTCGAAAAAGTCGAATTATTTTTTTTGCATTTTGTCCAAATTTAACATTGGGGTGTTATGGGGAGGCAAACTTAAATTTTTTAAAATTGAATTTTTGGCCCCGTGTGCGTTCATACTATCCAATAGGAACCTCCAGAAGACATTTCCGTCGATTTTGGGTCGAAAAAGTCGAATTAATTTTTTTCGATTTTGTCCAAATTTAACATTGGGGTGTTATGGGGAGGCAAACTTAATTTTTTTAAAATTGAATTTTTGGCCCCGTGTGCGTTGATACTATCCACTAGGAACCCCCAGAAGACATTTCCGTCGATTTTGGGTCGGAAAAGGGAAATTAATTTTTTTCGATTGTGGCCAAACTTAACGTTGGGCTCTTATAGGGAGGTAAACTGAAATTTTTTTAAAATCGAATTTTTATCCCCTTTTGCGTTAAGACTACGCAATAGTAACCCCCAGAAGACATTTCCGTCGATTTCGGGTCGAAAACGTCCAATTAATTTTTTTCGATTTTGGCCAAATTTAACATTAGGCGTATGGGGAGGCAAACTTAAATTTTTTAAAATCGAATTTTTGGGCCCGTGTGCATTGATACTATCCAATAGGAACCCACGGAAGACATTTCCGTCGATTTGGGGTCGAAAAAGCCGAATTAATTTTTTTGAATTTTGGCCAAATTTTAACCCCCAGAAGACATTTCCGGCGATTTTGGGTCGGAAAAGAGAAATTCATTTTTTTCGATTGTGGCCAAATTTACCTTTGGTGTGTTATGGGGAGGCAAACTTAAATTTTTTAGAATTGAATTTTTGGCCCCGTGTGCGTTGATACTATCCAATAGGAACCCCCAGAAGACATTTCCGTCGATTTTGGGTCGAAAAAGTCGAATTAATTTTTTCCGATTTTGGCCAAATTTAACTTCGGGCTCTTGTGGGGAGGCAAACTTAAATTTTTTAAATTGAATTTTTGGCGCCGTGTGCGTTGATACTATACAACAGGAACACCCAGAAGACATTTCCGTTGATTTTGGGTGGAAAAAGTCGAATCAACTTTTTCGATTTTGGCCAAATTTAACATTGGGCTCTTATGGGGAGGCAAACTTAAATTTTTTAAAATCGAATTTTTAGCCCCGTATGCGTTGATACTATCCAATAGGAACCCCCAGAAGACATTTCCGTCGATTTTGGGTCGAAAAAGTCGAATTATTTTTTTTGCGTTTTCTCCACATTTAACATTGGGGTGTTATGGGGAGGGAAACTTAAATTTTTTAACAAATGAATTTTTGGCCCCGTGTGCGTTGATGCTATCCAATAGGAACCCCCAGAAGACATTTCCGTCGATTTTGGGTCGAAAAAGTCGAATCAATTTTTTTCAATTTTGGTCAAATTTAACTTTGGTGTGTTATAGGGAGTGTTACGTCCTAGGTTAACCGGAAGTAAATTACGATGCTACGTTAGCAAGTCAATCGCCTCGCCGGACTAACTTTTTAATAAAATAAAAATGTTTATACTTGATGTCAAACCTTATTTGTCTGTTGCTGAAGATTGGCGCAGGAATTCCAGTTTTTGTTTGAAGACGGACAAGAAACGCTGGGTGGAGGGCGAGATTTTCAGTGGTTTGCCTTCGGGTAGTCGAGATTGGCCCACGCAGCGTTGAACGTGTTCGGCGGAGTGTTCTCCTTCGTTATCGAAGGGTTTTTCTATAGTTCCGCGAGATTGGTGGGAAGTTGAAACCTCTGCATGGACCGTCGGCTGATGAGTTTTATTATTGATGATGAAATTACGCGAATTGTCGCGTTTCATATACAGTTGGATTGGATCGTTTTTGACTTTTACGTCAACGAACCTTTGGGAGACTGGGACTTCTTGTATAGGGTTTGGAGTTGAAAGGAGTGCGTCAAGATCTGGGTATTGAGGGGTGCGGTATAAGGAATAAAGCTTTCGTAATTGGAACTTTCGGCCTGCACGATGCTTCCGTTTCGGCATTTAGGGAAATACGACCTGGCGAGCAGTTCTGCCCTTGGTCGGTGGGATGGAAGGAGGGTAGTTTGAATGGGCGAACTTTTCCGCCACTGCTCCAATGATAGGAAAATAGAGGAGGGCGAGCTTGTCCGCCACAACTCAGAAGGTAAGTGAATGAAGAACTAAATTCGGAATAAAACTGACTTTATTTGACAAATAATGCTGCTTATATACTATTTTTGTTTCCTGCTTTGCAGATGTATAAGAATTCTTGCATCCGGTGTATTTTTGCTGTGCTCAGTATCGTGTGGGTCTATGCCTTCAAGAGTGCTGAGCAGGCAGTGGAATGGACTTGAGTTGTTCCTTGAGACGTGTAGGTTTTAGTCAATATGATTTATGAATTTCCATCGTCCAAATATTCTCTTTTTCATTTACTTTTATTCTATTTGAATTGCAATGCGCAACCTATGATATTATCCCATTTATATCTAGTTTACCAGCTATTTTCACCTTTGCATAGTTTAATTTATTCATTTAATTGATCTCGAATTGAAATTGTTGCATGTTACAATTCTCATACCGGATGGTTTTGATGAAATTAGTCAATTTTCATTATGACTTAGTTATAATTTTACTATCATCTATTATTGAGTTTCGTATAATATGTTCCTTATATTCAGCAGTACGGCAGTATTTCGCGCGGCATGTGTATAATGCCACGTTTGGTTCACCGACAATGGCGATAATCCATCAGTGCCACCCATGGTTTACCGACCGTCCTCCGCTTGGTACACGATCGGCGCGCCAGCTACGTCACCGACGTAGCATCGCTTTCGTTGGTGACTGACTATTGCTTATGTATATCCTTCTGTTGTTACTTAACTGCTATGGTTTAGTTTTTATAATAGTCTATTTGTTAAATACAAACTAGTACAACAGTGTTATTATTTTTACTATTCTAACGGTGGTGTTTTTGTTTGTTTCTAGATCCGGTGAGAAGGCAAGGACGTAGCAGGAGGCAAACTTAAATTTTTTTAAATTGAATTTTTGGGCCCGTGTGCGGTGATACTATCCAATAGGAACGCCCAGAAGACATTTCCGTCGATTTTGGGTCGAAAAAGTCGAATTATTTGTTTTGCATTTTGTCCAAATTTAACATTGGGGTGTTATGGGAAGGCAAACTTAAATTTTTTAAAATTGAATTTTTGGCCCCGTGTGCGTTGGTACTATCCAATAGGAACCCCCAGAAGACATTTCCGTCGATTTTGGGTCGGAAAAGGGAAATTAATTTTTTTCGATTGTCGCCAAACTTAACGTTGGGGTCTTATGGGGAGGTAAACTGAAAATTTTTTAAAATCGAATTTTTGGCCCCGTGTGCGTTGATACTATCCAACAGGCACCCCCAGAAGGCATTTCCGTCGATTTCGGGTCGAAAACGTCCAATTAATTTTTTTCGATTTTGGCCAAATTTAACATTGGGCTCTTATGGGGAGGCAAACTTAAATTTTTTAAAATCGAATTTTTAGCCCCGTATGCGTTGATACTATCCAATAGGAACCCCCAGAAGACATTTCCGTCGATTTTGGGTCGAAAAAGTCGAATTAATTTTTTTCCATCTTGGCCAAATTTAACTTTGGTGTGTTCTAGGGAGGCAAACTTAAATTTTTTAAAATTGAATTTTTGGCCCCGTGTGCGTTGATACTATCCAACAGGAACCCCCAGACGACATTTCCGTCGATTTGAGGTCGAAAAAGTCGAATTATTTGTTTTGCATTTTGTCCAAATTTAACATTGGGGTGTTATGGGGAGGCAAACTTAAATTTTTTAAAATTGAATTTTTGGCCCCGTGTGCGTTGATACTATCCACTAGGAACCCCCAGAAGACATTTCCGTCGATTTTGGGTCGGAAAAGGGAAATTAATTTTTTTCGATTGTGGCCAAACTTAACGTTGGGCTCTTATAGGGAGGTAAACTGAAATTTTTTTAAAAAAGAATTTTTGTCCCCTTTTGCGTTAAGACTACGCAATAGTAACCCCCAGAAGACATTTCCGTCGATTTCGGGTCGAAAACGTCCAATTACTTTTTTTCGATTTTTGCCAAATTTAACATTAGGCGTATGGGGAGGCAAACTTAAATTTTTTAAAATCGAATTTTTGGGCCCGTGTGCGTTGATACTATCCAATAGGAACCCACGGAAGACATTTCCGTCGATTTGGGGTCGAAAAAGCCGAATTAATTTTTTTGAATTTTGGCCAAATTTAAACCCCCAGAAGACATTTCCGGCGATTTTGGGTCGGAAAAGAGAAATTCATTTTTTTCGATTGTGGCCAAATTTAACTTTGGTGTGTTATGGGGAGGCAAACTTAAATTTTTTAGAATTGAATTTTTGGCCCCGTGTGCGTTGATACTATCCAATAGGAACCCCCAGAAGACATTTCCGTCGATTTTGGGTCGAAAAAGTCGAATTAATTTTTTTCCATCTTGGCCAAATTTAACTTTGGTGTGTTCTAGGGAGGCAAACTTAAATTTTTTAAAATTGAATTTTTGGCCCCGTGTGCGTTGATACTATACAACAGGAACACCCAGACGACATTTCCGTTGATTTTGGGTGGAAAAAGTCGAATCAACTTTTTCGATTTTGGCCAAATTTAACATTGGGCTCTTATGGGGAGGCAAACTTAAATTTTTTAAAATCGAATTTTTAGCCCCGTATGCGTTGATACTATCCAATAGGAACCCCCAGAAGACATTTCCGTCGATTTTGGGTCGAAAAAGTCGAATTATTTTTTTTGCGTTTTCTCCACATTTAACATTGGGGTGTTATGGGGAGGGAAACTTAAATTTTTTAACAAATGAATTTTTGGCCCCGTGTGCGTTGATACTATCCAACAGGCACCCCCAGAAGGCATTTCCGTCGATTTCGGGTCGAAAACGTCCAATTAATTTTTTTCGATTTTGGCCAAATTTAACATTAGGCTTATGGGGAGGCAAACTTAAATTTTTTAAAATCGAATTTTTGGGCCCGTGTGCGGTGATACTATCCAATAGGAATCCGGAGAAGACATTTCCGTCGATTTTGGGTCGAAAAAGTCGAATTAATTTTTTTCCATCTTGGCCAAATTTAACTTTGGTGTGTTCTAGGGAGGCAAACTTAAATTTTTTAAAATTGAATTTTTGGCCCCGTGTGCGTTGATACTATCCAATAGGAACGCCCAGAAGACATTTCCGTCGATTTTGGGTCGAAAAAGTCGAATTATTTTTTTTGCATTTTGGCCAAATTTAACATTGGGCTCTTATGGGGAGGCAAACTTAAATGTTTTAAAATTGAATTTTTGGCCCCGTGTGCGTTGATACGATCCAACAGGAACCCCCAGACGACATTTCCGTCGATTTGAGGTCGAAAAAGTCGAATTAATTTTTTTGGATTTTGCCCAAATTTAAACCCCCAGGAGACATTTCCGTCGATTTTGGGTCGAAAAAGTGAAATTATTTTTTTTCGATGTTGTCCAAATTTCACATTGGGGTGTTACGGGGAGGCAAACTTAAATTTTTTAAAATTGAATTTTTGGCCCCGTGTGCGTTGATACTATCCAATAGGAAACCCCAGAAGACATTTCCGTCGATTTTGGGTCGGAAACGGGAAATTAATTTTTGTCGATTGTGGCCAAACTTCACGTTGGGCTCTTATGGGGAGGCAAACTTAAATTTTTTAAAATTGAATTTTTGGCCCCGTGTGCGTTGATACTATCCAACAGGAAACCCCAGAAGACATTTCCGTCGATTTTGGGTCGGAAAACGGAAATTAATTTTTTTCGATTGTGGCCAAACTTAACGTTGGGCTCTTATGGGGAGGTAAACTGAAATTTTTTTAAAATCGAATTGTTGTCCCCGTGTGCGTTAATACTATGCAATAGTAACCCCCAGAAGACATTTCCGTCGATTTTAGGTCGAAAACGTCGAATTAATTTTTTTCGATTTTGACCAGATTTAACGTTGGTGTGTTCGAGGGAGGCAAACTTAAATTTTTTTAAATTGAATGTTTGGCCCCGTGTGCGTTGATACTATCCAACAGGGAACCCCAGAAGGCATTTCCGTTGCTTTTGGGTCGAAAAAGTCGAATTAATTTTTTCCGATTTTGGCCAAATTTAACATTGGGCTCTTATGGGGAGGCAAACTTAAATTTTTTAAAATTGAATTTTTGGCCCCGTGGGCGTTGATACTATCCAATAGGACCCCCAGAAGACATTTCCGTCGATTTTGGGTCGAAAAAGTCGAATTATTTTTTTTGCATTTTGTCCAAATTTAACATTGGGGTGTTATGGGGAGGCAAACTTAAATTTTTTAAAATTGAATTTTTGGCCCCGTGTGCGTTCATACTATCCAATAGGAACCTCCAGAAGACATTTCCGTCGATTTTGGGTCGAAAAAGTCGAATTAATTTTTTTCGATTTTGTCCAAATTTAACATTGGGGTGTTATGGGGAGGCAAACTTAATTTTTTTAAAATTGAATTTTTGGCCCCGTGTGCGTTGATACTATCCACTAGGAACCCCCAGAAGACATTTCCGTCGATTTTGGGTCGGAAAAGGGAAATTAATTTTTTTCGATTGTGGCCAAACTTAACGTTGGGCTCTTATAGGGAGGTAAACTGAAATTTTTTTAAAATCGAATTTTTATCCCCTTTTGCGTTAAGACTACGCAATAGTAACCCCCAGAAGACATTTCCGTCGATTTCGGGTCGAAAACGTCCAATTAATTTTTTTCGATTTTGGCCAAATTTAACATTAGGCGTATGGGGAGGCAAACTTAAATTTTTTAAAATCGAATTTTTGGGCCCGTGTGCATTGATACTATCCAATAGGAACCCACGGAAGACATTTCCGTCGATTTGGGGTCGAAAAAGCCGAATTAATTTTTTTGAATTTTGGCCAAATTTTAACCCCCAGAAGACATTTCCGGCGATTTTGGGTCGGAAAAGAGAAATTCATTTTTTTCGATTGTGGCCAAATTTACCTTTGGTGTGTTATGGGGAGGCAAACTTAAATTTTTTAGAATTGAATTTTTGGCCCCGTGTGCGTTGATACTATCCAATAGGAACCCCCAGAAGACATTTCCGTCGATTTTGGGTCGAAAAAGTCGAATTAATTTTTTCCGATTTTGGCCAAATTTAACTTCGGGCTCTTGTGGGGAGGCAAACTTAAATTTTTTAAATTGAATTTTTGGCGCCGTGTGCGTTGATACTATACAACAGGAACACCCAGAAGACATTTCCGTTGATTTTGGGTGGAAAAAGTCGAATCAACTTTTTCGATTTTGGCCAAATTTAACATTGGGCTCTTATGGGGAGGCAAACTTAAATTTTTTAAAATCGAATTTTTAGCCCCGTATGCGTTGATACTATCCAATAGGAACCCCCAGAAGACATTTCCGTCGATTTTGGGTCGAAAAAGTCGAATTATTTTTTTTGCGTTTTCTCCACATTTAACATTGGGGTGTTATGGGGAGGGAAACTTAAATTTTTTAACAAATGAATTTTTGGCCCCGTGTGCGTTGATGCTATCCAATAGGAACCCCCAGAAGACATTTCCGTCGATTTTGGGTCGAAAAAGTCGAATCAATTTTTTTCAATTTTGGTCAAATTTAACTTTGGTGTGTTATAGGGAGTGTTACGTCCTAGGTTAACCGGAAGTAAATTACGATGCTACGTTAGCAAGTCAATCGCCTCGCCGGACTAACTTTTTAATAAAATAAAAATGTTTATACTTGATGTCAAACCTTATTTGTCTGTTGCTGAAGATTGGCGCAGGAATTCCAGTTTTTGTTTGAAGACGGACAAGAAACGCTGGGTGGAGGGCGAGATTTTCAGTGGTTTGCCTTCGGGTAGTCGAGATTGGCCCACGCAGCGTTGAACGTGTTCGGCGGAGTGTTCTCCTTCGTTATCGAAGGGTTTTTCTATAGTTCCGCGAGATTGGTGGGAAGTTGAAACCTCTGCATGGACCGTCGGCTGATGAGTTTTATTATTGATGATGAAATTACGCGAATTGTCGCGTTTCATATACAGTTGGATTGGATCGTTTTTGACTTTTACGTCAACGAACCTTTGGGAGACTGGGACTTCTTGTATAGGGTTTGGAGTTGAAAGGAGTGCGTCAAGATCTGGGTATTGAGGGGTGCGGTATAAGGAATAAAGCTTTCGTAATTGGAACTTTCGGCCTGCACGATGCTTCCGTTTCGGCATTTAGGGAAATACGACCTGGCGAGCAGTTCTGCCCTTGGTCGGTGGGATGGAAGGAGGGTAGTTTGAATGGGCGAACTTTTCCGCCACTGCTCCAATGATAGGAAAATAGAGGAGGGCGAGCTTGTCCGCCACAACTCAGAAGGTAAGTGAATGAAGAACTAAATTCGGAATAAAACTGACTTTATTTGACAAATAGTGCTGCTTATATACTATTTTTGTTTCCTGCTTTGCAGATGTATAAGAATTCTTGCATCCGGTGTATTTTTGCTGTGCTCAGTATCGTGTGGGTCTATGCCTTCAAGAGTGCTGAGCAGGCAGTGGAATGGACTTGAGTTGTTCCTTGAGACGTGTAGGTTTTAGTCAATATGATTTATGAATTTCCATCGTCCAAATATTCTCTTTTTCATTTACTTTTATTCTATTTGAATTGCAATGCGCAACCTATGATATTATCCCATTTATATCTAGTTTACCAGCTATTTTCACCTTTGCATAGTTTAATTTATTCATTTAATTGATCTCGAATTGAAATTGTTGCATGTTACAATTCTCATACCGGATGGTTTTGATGAAATTAGTCAATTTTCATTATGACTTAGTTATAATTTTACTATCATCTATTATTGAGTTTCGTATAATATGTTCCTTATATTCAGCAGTACGGCAGTATTTCGCGCGGCTTGTGTATAATGCCACGTTTGGTTCACCGACAATGGCGATAATCCATCAGTGCCACCCATGGTTTACCGACCGTCCTCCGCTTGGTACACGATCGGCGCGCCAGCTACGTCACCGACGTAGTATCGCTTTCGTTGGTGACTGACTATTGCTTATGTATATCCTTCTGTTGTTACTTAACTGCTATGGTTTAGTTTTTATAATAGTCTATTTGTTAAATACAAACTAGTACAACAGTGTTATTATTTTTACTATTCTAACGGCGGTGCTTTTGTTTGTTTCTAGATCCGGTGAGAAGGCAAGGACGTAGCAGGAGGCAAACTTAAATTTTTTTAAATTGAATTTTTGGGCCCGTGTGCGGTGATACTATCCAATAGGAACGCCCAGAAGACATTTCCGTCGATTTTGGGTCGAAAAAGTCGAATTAATTTTTTTCCATCTTGGCCAAATTTAACTTTGGTGTGTTCTAGGGAGGCAAACTTAAATTTTTTAAAATTGAATTTTTGGCCCCGTGTGCGTTGATACTATCCAATAGGAACGCCCAGAAGACATTTCCGTTGATTTCGGGTCGAAAACATCCAACTAATTTTTTTCGATTTTGTCCAAATTTAACATTGGGGTGTTATGCTTAGGCAAACTCAAATTTTTTAAAATCGAATTTTTGGCCGCGTATGCGTTGATCCTATCCAATAGGAACCCCCAGAAGACATTTCCGTCGATTTTGGGTCGTGTCAGTGAAATTAATTTTTTTCGATTTTGGCCAAACTTAACGTTGGTCTCTTATGGGGAGGTAAAGTTCAATTTTTTTTAATTGAATTTTTGGCGCCGTGTGCGTTGATACTATCCAATAGGAACCCCCAGAAGACATTTCCGTCGATTTTGGGTCGGAAAAGGGAAATTAATTTTCTTCGATTGTGGCCAAACTTAACGTTGGGCTCTTATGGGGAGGTAAACTGAAAATTTTTTAAAATTGAATTTTTGGCCCCGTGTGCGGTGATACTATCCAATAGGGACCCCCAGAAGACATTTCCGTCGATTTTGGGTCGAAAAAGTGAAATTAATTTTTTTTCGATTTTGGGCAAATTTAACATTGGGCTCTTATGGGGAGGCAAACTTAAATTTTTTAAAATTGAATTTTTGGCCCCGTGTGCGGTGATACTATCCAACAGGGACCCCCAGAAGGCATTTCCGTCGATTTCGGGTCGAAAACGTCCAATTAATTTTTTTCGATTTTGGCCAAATTTAACATTAGGCTTATGGGGAGGCAAACTTAAATTTTTTAAAATCGAATTTTTGGGCCCGTGTGCGGTGATACTATCCAATAGGAATCCCGAGAAGACATTTCCGTCGATTTTGGGTCGAAAAAGTCGAATTAATTTTTTTCGATTTTGGCCAAATTTAACATTGGGCTCTTATGGGGAGGCAAACTTAAATTTTTTAAAATTCAATTTTTGGGGCCGTGTGCGTTGATACTATGCAATAGGAACCCCCAGAAGACATTTCCGTCGAATTTGGGTCGAAAAAGTCGAATTAATTTTTTCCGATTGTGGCCAAACTTAACGTTGGGCTCTTATGGGGAGGCAAACTGAAATTTTTTTAAAATCGAATTTTTGTCCCCGTGTGCGTTAATACTATGCAATAGTAACCCCCAGAAGACATTTCCGTCGATTTTGGGTCGAAAAAGTCGAATTAATTTTTTCCGATTTTGGCCAAATTTAACGTTGGGCTCTTATGGGGAGGCAAATTTAAATTTTTTAAAATTGAATTTTTGGCCCCGTGTGCGTTGATACTATCCAATAGGAAACCCCAGAAGACATTTCCGTCGATTTTGGGTCGGAAAAGGGAAATTAATTTTTTTCGATTGTCGCCAAACTTAACGTTGGGCTCTTATGGGGAGGTAAACTGAAAATTTTTTAAAATCGAATTTTTGGCCCCGTGTGCGTTGATACTATCCAACAGGGACCCCCAGAAGACATTTCCGTCGATTTTGGGTCGAAAAAGTCGAATTAATTTTTTTCGATTTTGTCCAAATTTAACATTGGGGTGTTATGGGGAGGCAAACTTAATTTTTTTAAAATTGAATTTTTGGCCCCGTGTGCGTTGATACTATCCACTAGGAACCCCCAGAAGACATTTCCGTCGATTTTGGGTCGGAAAAGGGAAATTAATTTTTTTCGATTGTCGCCAAACTTAACGTTGGGCTCTTATGGGGAGGTAAACTGAAAATTTTTTAAAATCGAATTTTTGGCCCCGTGTGCGTTGATACTATCCAACAGGGACCCCAAGAAGACATTTCCGTCGATTTTGGGTCGAAAAAGTCGAATTAATTTTTTTCGATTTTGTCCAAATTTAACATTGGGGTGTTATGGGGAGGCAAACTTAATTTTTTTAAAATTGAATTTTTGGCCCCGTGTGCGTTGATACTATCCACTAGGAACCCCCAGAAGACATTTCCGTCGATTTTGGGTCGGAAAAGGGAACTTAATTTTTTTCGATTGTGGCCAAACTTAACAATGGGCTCTTATAGGGAGGTAAAATGAAATTTTTTTAAATCGAATTTTTGTCCCCTTTTGCGTTAAGACTACGCAATAGTAACCCCCAGAAGACATTTCCGTCGATTTGGGGTCGAAAAAGCCGAATTAATTTTTTTGAATTTTGGCCAAATTTAAACCCCCAGAAGACATTTCCGGCGATTTTGGGTCGGAAAAGAGAAATTCATTTTTTTCGATTGTGGCCAAATTTAACTTTGGTGTGTTATGGGGAGGCAAACTTAAATTTTTTAGAATTGAATTTTTGGCCCCGTGTGCGTTGATACTATCCAATAGGAACCCCCAGAAGACATTTCCGTCGATTTGGGGTCGAAAAAGTCGAATTAATTTTTTTCCGATTTTGGCCAAATTTAACTTCGGGCTCTTGTGGGGAGGCAAACTTAAATTTTTTTAATTGAATTTTTGGCGCCGTGTGCGTTGATACTATACAACAGGAACACCCAGAAGACATTTCCGTTGATTTTGGGTGGAAAAAGTCGAATCAACTTTTTCGATTTTGGCCAAATTTAACATTGGGCTCTTATGGGGAGGCAAACTTAAATTTTTTAAAATCGAATTTTTAGCCCCGTATGCGTTGATACTATCCAATAGGAACCCCCAGAAGACATTTCCGTCGATTTTGGGTCGAAAAAGTCGAATTATTTTTTTTGCGTTTTCTCCACATTTAACATTGGGGTGTTATGGGGAGGGAAACTTAAATTTTTTAACAAATGAATTTTTGGCCCCGTGTGCGTTGATACTATCCAATAGGAACCCCCAGAAGACATTTCCGTCGATTATGGGTCGAAAAAGTCGAATCAATTTTTTTCAATTTTGGTCAAATTTAACTTTGGTGTGTTATAGGGAGTGTTACGTCCTAGGTTAACCGGAAGTAAATTACGATGCTACGTTAGCAAGTCAATCGCCTCGCCGGACTAACTTTTTAATAAAATAAAAATGTTTATACTTGATGTCAAACCTTATTTGTCTGTTGCTGAAGATTGGCGCAGGAATTCCAGTTTTTGTTTGAAGACGGACAAGAAACGCTGGGTGGAGGGCGAGATTTTCAGTGGTTTGCCTTCGGGTAGTCGAGATTGGCCCACGCAGCGTTGAACGTGTTCGGCGGAGTGTTCTCCTTCGTTATCGAAGGGTTTTTCTATAGTTCCGCGAGATTGGTGGGAAGTTGAAACCTCTGCATGGACCGTCGGCTGATGAGTTTTATTATTGATGATGAAATTACGCGAATTGTCGCGTTTCATATACCGTTGGATTGGATCGTTTTTGACTTTTACGTCAACGAACCTTTGGGAGACTGGGACTTCTTGTATAGGGTTTGGAGTTGAAAGGAGTGCGTCAAGATCTGGGTATTGAGGGGTGCGGTATAAGGAATAAAGCTTTCGTAATTGGAACTTTCGGCCTGCACGATGCTTCCGTTTCGGCATTTAGGGAAAAACGACCTGGCGAGCAGTTCTGCCCTTGGTCGGTGGGATGGAAGGAGGGTAGTTTGAATGGGCGAACTTTGCCGCCACTGCTCCCATGATAGGAAAATAGAGGAGGGCGAGCTTGTCCGCCACAACTCAGAAGGTAAGTGAATGAAGAACTAAATTCGGAATAAAACTGACTTTATTTGACAAATAATGCTGCTTATATACTATTTTTGTTTCCTGCTTTGCAGATGTATAAGAATTCTTGCATCCGGTGTATTTTTGCTGTGCTCAGTATCGTGTGGGTCTATGCCTTCAAGAGTGCTGAGCAGGCAGTGGAATGGACTTGAGTTGTTCCTTGAGACGTGTAGGTTTTAGTCAATATGATTTATGAATTTCCATCGTCCAAATATTCTCTTTTTCATTTACTTTTATTCTATTTGAATTGCAATGCGCAACCTATGATATTATCCCATTTATATCTAGTTTACCAGCTATTTTCACCTTTGCATAGTTTAATTTATTCATTTAATTGATCTCGAATTGAAATTGTTGCATGTTACAATTCTCATACCGGATGGTTTTGATGAAATTAGTCAATTTTCATTATGACTTAGTTATAATTTTACTATCATCTATTATTGAGTTTCGTATAATATGTTCCTTATATTCAGCAGTACGGCAGTATTTCGCGCGGCATGTGTATAATGCCACGTTTGGTTCACCGACAATGGCGATAATCCATCAGTGCCACCCATGGTTTACCGACCGTCCTCCGCTTGGTACACGATCGGCGCGCCAGCTACGTCACCGACGTAGCATCGCTTTCGTTGGTGACTGACTATTGCTTATGTAGATCCTTCTGTTGTTACTTAACTGCTATGGTTTAGTTTTTATAATAGTCTATTTGTTAAATACAAACTAGTACAACAGTGTTATTATTTTTACTATTCTAACGGTGGTGTTTTTGTTTGTTTCTAGATCCGGTGAGAAGGCAAGGACGTAGCAGGAGGCAAACTTAAATTTTTTTAAATTGAATTTTTGGACCCGTGTGCGGTGATACTATCCAATAGGAACGCCCAGAAGACATTTCCGTCGATTTTGGGTCGAAAAAGTCGAATTATTTTTTTTGCATTTTGTCCAAATTTAACATTGGGGTGTTATGGGGAGTGTTACGTCCTAAGTTAACCGGAAGTAATTATGATGCTACGTTAGTAAGTCAATCGACTCACGGGAGTAACTTTTCAATAAAATAAATTTGTTTATATATTTTTCTAACCTTAATTTGGCTTCTCAGAAGGGCGAAAGAATTCCAGTTTTTCCCTCAAGGTAATAAGATGCGCTGATCGAAAGATGTCTTCGGAGATTGGTCCACTCGGCTTCGAGAGAAGTGTTCGAAAGTGTGAAGATAGGGGAACGATTAGGGCGAGCTTGTCCGCCACGATAAGGGAGAGTAATTAAACGATGGACTAAGTATGAAGTATAACTGACTTTATTTCACAAATATTCTTCCTTTTATACAAAAATTGATTCCATACGCCCGATGCATTTTTGCTGTACTCAGCTTTTAGTATGGGTTCTATGCCTTCGAAAGTGCTGAGCAAACGGTGCAATGAACGCAGAGTGTTCGTCGATAAGTGAAAGTTTCGAAATATCATAATGAATGTTATCATTCAGATGCTTTTTGAACTTTCCTTTTATTTGAAACTAAAATCATCAATTTTTATTATGTTATTGCGTTTTTTGGTTTATCCACGACTAATTTTGATTTAATAATTTTCATGTTATTACATAGTGCTTCTATTTCCTACTTCGCAGGTGTAAGAGTATTATATGCCCAGCGCCTTATCAGCGCGCTCAGGTTTCATCTGTGGCCTTGGAGGAAACTGAACCAGTAGTACAACAAACTCGGCTGTTCTTCAGTAGATGACAATGTTTTGAGATAAAATGTCGTATAAATGGTATCGTTTATGTACTTTGTTACTTTCATTATAATTTGTAGGAATAATCAGGTTTTATTATTATCTTAATTTCGGCGCATCTACACCTAGTTTTGTATGATTATTTGCACGTTATTTTATTTTCATTTTATTTCTTATTCCACCGGCGTACGAGCATTGTACGTCCAGCGTGTTATCACTGGGCTCAGGTTTCACCTGGTGTTTTCACCCTGAGAATGCTGAGCCAGCAGTGCAATGAACGTGGAGTATTTCTCAATACGTGTGTTTCAAAATAAAATGTGCATTTCACCATCAACTTATTTTGAATGAGCAATCTAGTTAATAATCAATAATAGTTATTTAAATATAAATTGTTATTATGTAACTATCCCATTTTCTGTTGTTCCAGGACTGGCGAGAAGGAAAGACGTAACAGGAGGCAAACTTAAATTTTTTAAAATTGCATTTTTGGCCCCGTGTGCGTTGATACTATCCAATAGGAACCCCCAGAAGACATTTCCGTCGATTTTGGGTCGAAAAAGTCGAATTAATTTTTTTCCATCTTGGCCAAATTTAACTTTGGTGTGTTCTAGGGAGGCAAACTTAAATTTTTTAAAATTGAATTTTTGGCCCCGTGTGCGTTGATACTATCCAATAGGAACGCCCAGCAGACATTTCCGTCGATTTTGGGTCGAAAAAGTCGAATTATTTTTTTTGCATTTTGTCCAAATTTAACATTGGGGTGTTATGGGGAGGCAAACTTAAATTTTTTAAAATTGAATTTTTGGCCCCGTGTGCGTTGATACTATCCAATAGGAACCCCCAGAGGACATTTCCGGCGATTTTGGGTCGAAAATGTGAAATTATTTTTTTTCGATGTTGTCCAAATTTCACATTGGGGTGTTACGGGGAGGCAAACTTAAATTTTTTAAAATTGAATTTTTGGCCCCGTGTGCGTTGATACTATCCAATAGGAAACCCTAGAAGACATTTCCGTCGATTTTGGGTCGGAAAAGGGAAATTAATTTTTTTCGATTGTGGCCAAACTTAACGTTGGGCTCTTATGGGGAGGTAAACTGAAATTTTTTTAAAATCGAATTGTTGTCCCCGTGTGCGTTAATACTATGCAATAGTAACCCCCAGAAGACATTTCCGTCGATTTTGGGTCGAAAAAGTCGAATTAATTTTTTCCGATTTTGGCCAAATTTAACGTTGGGATCTTATGGGGAGGCAAACTTAAATTGTTTAAAATTGATTTTTTGGCCCCGTGTGCGTTGATACTGTCCAATAGGAACCCACGGAAGACATTTTCGTCGATTTGGGGTCGAAAAAGCCGAATTAATTTTTCTGGATTTTGGCCAAATTTAAACCCCCCGAAGACATTTCCGGCGATTTTGGGTCGAAAAAGGGAAATTAATTTTTTTCGATTGTGGCCAAACCTAACGTTGGGCTCTTATGGGGAGGTAAACTGAAAATTTTTTAAAATCGAATTTTTGGCCCCGTATGCGTTGATACCATCCAACAGGGACCCCCAGAAGGCATTTCCGTCGATTTCGCGTCGAAAACGTCCAATTAATTTTTTTCGATTTTGGCCAAATTTACCATTGGGCTCTTATGGGGAGGCAAACTTAAATTTTTTAAAATTCAATTTTTGGGGCCGTGTGCGTTGATACTATGCAATAGGAACCCCCAGAAGACATTTCCGTCGAATTTGGGTCGAAAAAGTCGAATTAATTTTTTCCGATTTTGGCCAAATTTAACATTGGGCTCTTATGGGGAGGCAAACTTAAATTTTTTAAATTGAATTTTTGGCCCCGTATGCGTTGATACTATCCAATAGGGACCCCCAGAAGACATTTCCGTTGGTTTTGGGTCGACAAAGTCGAATTAATTTTTTTCGATTTTGGCCAAATTTAACTTTGGTGTGTTATGGGGAGGCAAACTTAAATTTTTTAAAATTGAATTTTTGGCTCCGTGTGCGTTGACACTATCCAATAGGAACCCACGGAAGACATTTTCGTCGATTTGGGGTCCAAAAAATCGAATTAATTTTTTTGGATTTTGGCCAAATTTAAACCCCCAGAAGACATTTCCGTCGATTTTGGGTCGAAAAAATCGAATTATTTTTTTTTTGCGTTTTCTCCACATTTAACATTGGGATGTTATGGGGAGGCAAACTTAAATTTTTTAACAAATGAATTTTTGGCCCCGTGTGGGTTTATACTATCCAATAGGAACCCCCAGAAGACATTTCCGTCGATTTTGGGTTGAAAGAGTCGAATTAAATTATTTTGATTTTGGCCAAATTTAACATTGGGCTCTTATGGGGCGGCAAACTTAATTTTTTTTTAATTGAATTTTTGGCCCCATGTGCGTTTTTACTACCCAATAGGAACCCCCAAAAGACATTTCCGTCGATTTTTGCTCGAAAAAGAGAAATTAATTTTTTTCGGTTTTGTGCGAATTTAACATTGGGCTCTTATGGGGAGGCAAACTTAGATTTTTTAAAATTGAATTTTTGGCCCCGTGTGCGTTTATACTATCCAATAGGAACCCCGGGAAGGAATTTCCTTCGATTTTGGGTCGAAAAAGTCAAGTCAATGTCTTTCGATTTTGGGAAAATCTAACATTGGGCGCTTATGGGGAGGCAAACTTAGATTTTTTAAAATTGATTTTTTGGCCCCGTGTGCGTTTATACTATCCAACAGGAACCCCCAAAAGACATTTCCATCGATTTTAGGTCGAAAAAGTGAAACTATTCTTTTTCGATTTTGGCCAAATTTAACATTGGGCTCTTATGGGGAGGCGAAATTAAATTTTTTAAAATTGAATTTTTGGCCCCGTGTGCGTTGATACTATCCAATAGGAACCCCCAGAAGACATTTCCGTCGATTTTAGGTCGAAAAAGTCCAATTAATTTTTTTCGATTTTCGTCAAATTTAACATTGGGCTCTTATGGGGAGGCAAAGTTAAATTTGTTAAAATTGAATTTTTGGCCCCGTGTGCGTTTATACTATCCAATAGGAACCCCCAGAAGACAGTTCCGTCGATTTTGCGTCGAAAAAGTCGAATTAATTTTTTTCGATTTTGGCCAAACTTAACATTGGGCTCTTATGGGGAGGCAAACTTAGATTTTTTAAAATTGAATTTTTGGCCCCGTGGGCACTGACACTATCCAATAGGAACCCCCAGAAGACATTTCGGTCGATTTTGGGTCGAAAAACTCGAATTAATTCTTTTTCGATTTTGGCCAAATTTAACATTGGGTTCTTATGGGGAGGCAAACTTGAATTTTTTAAAATTGATTTTTTGGCCCCGTGTGCGTTCATACAATCCAATAGGAACCGCCAGGAGACATTTCCGCCGATTTTGGGTCGAAAAACTCGAATTAATTCTTTTTCGATTTTGGCCAAATTTAACATTGGGTTCTTATGGGGAGGCAAACTTGGATTTTTTAAAATTGATTTTTTGGCCCCGTGTGGGTTTATACTATCCAACAGGAACCTCCAGAAGACATTTCCGTTGATTTTGGGTCGAAAAAGTCGAATTATTTTTTTTCGATTTTGGCCAAATTTAACATTGGGCTCTTATGGGGAGGCAAACTTAAATTTGTTAAAATTGAATTTTTGGCCCCGTGTGCGTTTATGCTATCCAATAGGAACCCCCAGAAGACAGTTCCGTCGATTTTGCGTCGAAAAAGTCGAATTAATTTTTTTCGATTTTGGCCAAACTTAACATTGGGCTCTTATGGGGAGGCAAACTTAGATTTTTTAAAATTGAATTTTTGGCCCCGTGGGCACTGACACTATCCAATAGGAACCCCCAGAAGACATTTCGGTCGATTTTGGGTCGAAAAACTCGAATTAATTCTTTTTCGATTTTGGCCAAATTTAACATTGGGTTCTTATGGGGAGGCAAACTTGAATTTTTTAAAATTGATTTTTTGGCCCCGTGTGCGTTCATACAATCCAATAGGAACCGCCAGGAGACATTTCCGCCGATTTTGGGTCGAAAAACTCGAATTAATTCTTTTTCGATTTTGGCCAAATTTAACATTGGGCTCTTATGGGGAGGAAAACTTAAATTTTTTTAAATTGAATTTTTGGCGCCGTGTGCGTTTATACTATCCAATAGGAACCCCCAGAAGACATTTCCCTCGATTTTCGGTCGAAAAAGTCGAATTAATTTTTTTCGATTTTGTCCGAATTTAACATTAGGCTCTTATGGGGCGGCAAACTTAATTTTTTTTAAATTGAATTTTTGGCCCTGTGTGCGTTGATACTATCCAATAGGAACCCCCAGAAGACATTTTCATCGATTTTGGGTCGAAAAACTCTAGTCAATTTTTTTCGATTTTGGCCAAATTTAACATTGGGCTCTTCTGGGGAGGAAAACTTAAATTTTTTTAAATTGAATTTTTGGCGCCGTGTGCGTTTATACTATCCAAGAGGAACCCCCAGAAGACATTTCCGTCGATTTTGGGTCGAAAAAGTCGAATTAAATTATTTCGATTTTGGCCAAATTTAGCATTGGGCTCTTATGGGGAGGCAAACTTAGATTTTTTAAAATTGATTTTTTGCCCCGTGTACGTTCATAAAATCCAATAGGAACGCCCAGAAGACATTTCCGTCGAATTTGGGTCAAAAAAGTCGAATTACTTCTTTTCGATTTTGGCCAAATTTAACATTGGGCTCTTATGGGGAGGCAAACTTAGAATTTTTGAAAATTGAATTTTTGGGCCCCGTGCGTTTATACTATTCAATAGGAACCCCCAGAGGACATTTCCATCGATTTCGGGTCGAAAAAGTGGGGGGGTCTTATGGGAACACAAACTTAAATTTTTTAAAATTGAATTTTTTGCCCGTGAGCAATGATACTATCCAATAGGAACCCCCAGAAGGAATTTCCTTCGATTTTGGGTGGAAAAAGTCAAGTCCAGTTTTCGATTTTGGCCAAATTTAACATTCGGCTCTTATGGGGAGGCAAACTTAGATTTTTTAAAATTGAATTTTTGGCCCCGTGTGCGTCCATACAATCCAATAGGAACCCCCAGGAGACATTTCCGTCGATTTTCGGTCGAAAAGTCGAATTAATTTTTTTCGATTTTGGTCATATTTAACATTGGGCTCTTATGGGGGGTCTTATGGGGAGACAACCTTAAATTTTTTAAAATTGAATTTTTTGCCCGAGAGCAATGATACTATCCAATAGGAACCCCAAGAAGGAATTTCCTTCGATTTTGGATCGAAAAAGTCAAGTCAATGTTTTTCGATTTTGGGAAAATTTAACATTGGGCTCTTATGGGGAGGCAAACTTAAATTTTTTAAAATTGAATTTGTGGCCCCGTGTGCGTTTATACTGTCCAAGAGGAACCCCCAGAAGGCATTTTCGTCGATTTTAGATCGAAAGAGTGAAATTATTTTTTTTCGATTTCGGCCAAATTTACCATTGGGCTCTTATGGGGGGGCAAACTTAATTTTTTTAAAATTGAATTTTTGGCCCCGTGTGCGTTGATACTATTCAATAGGAACCCCCAGAAGACCTTTCCGTCGATTTTCGGTCGAAAAAGTCGAGTTAATTTTTTTCGATTTTGGTCAGATTTAACATTGGGGTCTTATGGGGGTCTTATGGGGAGGCAAACTTGAATTTTTTAAAATTGAATTTTTGGCCCCGTGTGCGTTTATACTACCCAATAGGAACCCCGAAAAGACATCTCTGTCGATTTTCGGTCGAAAAAGTCGCATTAATTTTTTTCGATTTTGGCCAAATTTAACATTGGGCTCTTATGGGGAGGGAAACTTAATTTTTTTAGAATTGAATTTTTGGCCCCGTGGGCGTTTATACTACCCAATAGGAACCCCCAGAAGACATTTCCATCGATTTTGGGTCGAAAAAGTCGAATTAATTTTTTTCGATTTCGGCAAAATTTAACATTGGGGTCTTATTGTGGCTCTTATGGGGAGGCAAACTTAAATTTTTTAAAATTGAATTTTTGGCCCCGTGTGCGGTTATACTATCCAATAAGAACCCCCAGAAGACATTTCCGTCGATTTTAGGTCGACAAAGTGTAATGAATTTTTTCGATTTTGTGAAAATTTAACATTGGGCTCTTATGGGGAGGCAAACTTAAATTTTGTAAAATTGAATTTTTGGCCCCGTGTGCGTTGATACTATCCAATAGGAACCCCCAGAAGACATTTCCATCGATTTTGGGTCGAACAATTCAAGTCAATTTTTTTCGATTTTCGCCAAATTTAACATTGGGGTTTTATGGGGAGGCAAACTTAGATTTTTCAAAATTGATTTTTTGGCCACGTGTGCGTTGATACTATCCAATAGGAAACCCCAGAAGACATTTCCATCGATTTTGGGTCGAAAAACTCAAGTCAATTTTTTTCGATTTTGGCCAAATTTAACATTCGGCTCTTATGGGGAGGCAAACTTAGATTTTTTTAAAATTGATTTTTTGGCCCCGTGTGCGTGGATACTATCCAATAGGAAACCCCAGAAGACATTTCCATCGATTTTGGGTCGAAAAACTCAAGTCAATTTTTTTCGATTTTGGCCAAATTTAACATTGGGCTCTTATGGGGAGGTAAAGTTCAATTGTTTAAAATTGCATTTTTGACCCCCCGTACATTGATACTATCCAATAGGAACCCCCGGAAGACATTTCTATCGATTTTGGGTCGAAAAAGTCGAATTAATTTTTTTCGATTTTGGCCAAACTTAACATTGGGCTCTTATGGGGAGGCAAACTTAGATTTTTCAAAATTGATTTTTTCGCCCCGTGGGCACTGACACTATCCAATAGGTACCTCCTGAAGACATTTCCGTCGATTTTGGGTTGAAAAACTCAAGTCAATTTTTTTCGATTTTGGCCAAATTTAACATTCGGCTCTTATGGGGAGGCAAACTTAGATTTTTTAAAATTGGTTTTTTCGCCCCGTGTGGGTTTATACTATCCAATAGGAACCCCCAGAAGACATTTTCGTCGATTTTGGGTCGAAAAAGTGAAATTAATTTTTTTCGATTTTGGCCAAATTTAACATTGGGCTCTTATGGGGAGGTACAGTTCAATTGTTTAAAATTGCATTTTTGACCCCCCGTACATTGATACTATCCAATAGGAACCCCCAGAAGACATTTCCGTCGATTTTGGGTCGAAAAAGTGAAATTAATTTTTTTCGATTTTGGCCAAACTTAACATTGGGCTCTTATGGGGAGATAAAGTTCAATTTTTTAAAGTTGAATTTTTGGCCCCGTGTGCGTTGATACTATCCAATAGGGACCCCCGGAAGACATTTCCGTCGATTTTGGGTCGAAAACGTCGAATTAATTTTTTTCGATTTTAGCCAAATTTAACATTGGGGTCTTATGGGGAGACAAACTTAAATTTTTTAAAATTGAATTTTTGGCCCCGTGTGCGTTCATACAATCCAATAGGAACCCCGAGAAGACATTTTCGTCGATTTTAGGTCGAAAAAGCCCAATTAATTTTTTTCGATTTTGGCCAAATTTAACATTGGGCTCTTATGGGGAGGCAAACTTAAATTTTTTAAAATTGAATTTTTGGCCCCGTGTGCATTGATACTGTCCAATAGGAACCCCCAAAAGACATTTCCGTCGATTTCGGGTCGAAAAAGTCGATTTAATTTTCTTCCATTTTGCCCAAATTTAACATTGGGCGCTTATGGGGAGGCAAACTTAAATTTTTTAAAATTGATTTTTTGGCCCCGTGTGGGTTTATACTCTCCAATAGGAACCCCCAGAAGACATTTCCTTCGATTTTCTGTCGAAAAAGCCGAATTAATTTTTTTCGATTTTGGCCAAATTAACGTTGGGCTCTTATGGGGAGGCAAACTTAAATTTTTTTAAATTGAATTTTTGACCCCGTGTGCATTGATACTATCTATGAGGAACCCGCAGAAGACATTTCCGTCGATTTTGGGTTGAAAAACTCCAGTCAATTTTTTTCGATTTTGGCCAAATTTAACATTGGGCTCTTATGGGGAGGCAAACTTAGATTCTTTAAAATTGAATTTTTGGCCCCGTGTGCGTTTATACTATCCAATAGGAACCCCCAAAAGACATTTCCGTCTATTTTGGGTCGGAAAAGTGAAATTAATTTTTTTCGATTTTGGCCAAATTTAACATTGGGCTCTTATGGGGAGGCAAACTTGAATTTTTCAAAATTGAATTTTTGGCCCCGTGTGCGTTTATACTATCCAATAGGAACCCCCAGAAGACATTTCCGTCGATTTTAGGAAAAAAAAGTGAAATTAATTCTTTTCGATTTTGGCCAAATTTAACATTGGGCTCTTATGGGGAGGCAAACTTGAATTTTTCAAAATTGAATTTTTGGCCCCGTGTGCGTTTATACTATCCAATAGGAACCCCCAGAAGACATTTCCGTCGATTTTAGGAAAAAAAAGTGAAATTAATTCTTTTCGATTTTGGCCAAATTTAACATTGGGCTCTTATGGGGAGGCAAACTTAAATTTTTTTAAATTGAATTTTTGGCCCCGTGTGCGTTTATACTGTCCAAGAGGAACCCCCAGAAGACATTTCCGTCGATTTCGGGTCGAAAAAGTCGAATTAATTTTTTTCGATTTTGGCCAAATTTAACATTGGGCTCTTATGGGGAGGCAAACTTAATTTTTTTAAAATTGAATTTTTGGCCCCGTGTGCGTTGATACTGTCCAATAGGAACCCCCAGAAGACATTTCCGTCGATTTTGGGTCGAAAAAGAGAAATTAATTTTTTTCGATTTTGGCCAAATTTAACATTGGGCTCTTATGGGGAGGCAAACTTAAATTTTTTAAAATTGAATTTTTCGCCCCGTGTGGGTTTATACTATCCAATAGGAACCCCCAGAAGACATTTCCGTCGATATTCGGTCGAAAAGTCGAATTAATTTTTTTCGATTTTGGCCAAATTTAACATTGGGCTCTTATGGGGAGGCAAACTTAGATTCTTTAAAATTGAATTTTTGGCCCCGTGTGCGTTTATACTATCCAATAGGAACCCACAAAAGACATTTCCGTCTATTTTGGGTCGGAAAAGTGAAATTAATTTTTTTCGATTTTGGCCAAATTTAACATTGGGCTCTTATGGGGAGGCAAACTTGAATTTTTCAAAATTGAATTTTTGGCCCCGTGTGCGTTTATACTATCCAATAGGAACCCCCAGAAGACATTTCCGTCGATTTTAGGAAAAAAAGTGAAATTAATTCTTTTCGATTTTGGCCAAATTTAACATTGGGCTCTTATGGGGAGGCAAACTTAAATTTTTTTAAATTGAATTTGTGGCCCCGTGTGCGTTTATACTGTCCAAGAGGAACCCCCAGAAGACATTTCCGTCGATTTTGGGTCGAAAAAGAGAAATTATTTTTTTTCGATTTTGGCCAAATTTAACATTGGGCTCTTATGGGGAGGCAAACTTAAATTTTTTAAAATTCAATTTTTGGCCCCGTGTGGGTTTATACTATCCAACAGGAACCCCCAGAAGACATTTCCGTTGATTTTGGGTCGAAAAAGTCGAATTAATTTTTTTCGATTTTGGCGTAATTTGACACTGGGGTCTTATGGGGAGGCAAACTTAGATTTTTTTAAATTGAATTTTTGGCCCCGTGTGCGTTCATACAATCCAATAGGAACCCCCAGAAGACATTTCCGTCGATTTTAGGTCGAAAAAGTCCAATTAATTTTTTTCGATTTTCGTCAAATTTAACATTGGGCTCTTATGGGGAGGCAAAGTTAAATTTGTTAAACTTGAATTTTTGACCCCTTGTGCGTTCATACAATCCAATAGGAACCGCCAGGAGACATTTCCGTCGATTTCGGGTCGAAAAAGTCGAATTAATTTTTTTCGATTTTGGCCAAATTTAACATTGGGCTCTTATGGGGAGGCAAACTTAAATTTGTTAAAATTGAATTTTTGGCCCCGTGTGCGTTTATGCTATCCAATAGGAACCCCCAGAAGACAGTTCCGTCGATTTTGCGTCGAAAAAGTCGAATTAATTTTTTTCGATTTTGGCCAAACTTAACATTGGGCTCTTATGGGGAGGCAAACTTAGATTTTTTAAAATTGAATTTTTGGCCCCGTGGGCACTGACACTATCCAATAGGAACCCCCAGAAGACATTTCGGTCGATTTTGGGTCGAAAAACTCGAATTAATTCTTTTTCGATTTTGGCCAAATTTAACATTGGGTTCTTATGGGGAGGCAAACTTGAATTTTTTAAAATTGATTTTTTGGCCCCGTGTGCGTTCATACAATCCAATAGGAACCGCCAGGAGACATTTCCGCCGATTTTGGGTCGAAAAACTCGAATTAATTCTTTTTCGATTTTGGCCAAATTTAACATTGGGCTCTTATGGGGAGGAAAACTTAAATTTTTTTAAATTGAATTTTTGGCGCCGTGTGCGTTTATACTATCCAATAGGAACCCCCAGAAGACATTTCCGTAGATTTTGGGTCAAAAAAGTCGAATTAATTTTTTTCGATTTTGGCCAAATTTAACATTGGGATCTTATGGGGGGTCTTATGGGGAGGCAAACTTAAATTTTTTTAAATTGAATTTTTGGCCCCGTGTGCGTTCATAGTATCCAATAGGAACCCCCAGAAGACATTTCCCTCGATTTTCGGTCGAAAAAGTCGAATTAATTTTTTTCGATTTTGTCCGAATTTAACATTAGGCTCTTATGGGGCGGCAAACTTAATTTTTTTTTAATTGAATTTTTGGCCCTGTGTGCGTTGATACTATCCAATAGGAACCCCCAGAAGACATTTTCATCGATTTTGGGTCGAAAAACTCTAGTCAATTTTTTTCGATTTTGGCCAAATTTAACATTGGGCTCTTCTGGGGAGGAAAACTTAAATTTTTTTAAATTGAATTTTTGGCGCCGTGTGCGTTTATACTATCCAAGAGGAACCCCCAGAAGACATTTCCGTCGATTTTGGGTCGAAAAAGTCGAATTAAATTATTTCGATTTTGGCCAAATTTAGCATTGGGCTCTTATGGGGAGGCAAACTTAGATTTTTTAAAATTGAATTTTTGGCCCCGTGTGCGTTTATACTATCCAATAGGAACCCCCAGAAGACATTTCCGTCGATTTTGGGTCGAAAAAGTCGAATTAATTTTTTTCGATTTTGGCCAAATTTAACATTGGGCTCTTATGGGGAGGCAAACTTAAATTTTTAAAATTGAATTTTTGGCCCCGTGTGCGTTTATACTATCCAATAGGAACCCCCAGAAGACATTTCCGTCGATTTTGGGTCGAAAAAGTTGAAATTAATTTTTTTCGATTTTGGCCAAATTTAACATTGGGCTCTTATGGGGAGGCAAACTTAAATTTTTTAAAATTGAATTTTTGGCCCCGTGTGCGTTTATACTATCCAATAGGAACCCCCAGAAGACATTTCCGTCGATTTTGGGTCGAAAAAGTCGAAATTAATTTTTTTCGATTTTGGCCAAATTTAACATTGGGCTCTTATGGGGAGGCAAACTTAAATTTTTTAAAATTGAATTTTTGGCCCCGTGTGCGTTTATACTATCCAATAGGAACCCCCAGAAGACATTTCCGTCGATTTTCGGTCGAAAAAGTCGAATTAATTTTTTTCGATTTTGGCCAATTTAACATTGGGCTCTTATGGGGGGTCTTATGGGGAGACAAACTTAAATTTTTTAAAATTGAATTTTTTGCCCGAGAGCAATGATACTATCCAATAGGAACCCCAAGAAGGAATTTCCTTCGATTTTGGATCGAAAAAGTCAAGTCAATGTTTTTCGATTTTGGGAAAATTTAACATTGGGCTCTTATGGGGAGGCAAACTTAAATTTTTTAAAATTGAATTTGTGGCCCCGTGTGCGTTTATACTGTCCAAGAGGAACCCCCAGAAGGCATTTTCGTCGATTTTAGATCGAAAGAGTGAAATTATTTTTTTTCGATTTCGGCCAAATTTACCATTGGGCTCTTATGGGGGGGCAAACTTAATTTTTTTAAAATTGAATTTTTGGCCCCGTGTGCGTTGATACTATTCAATAGGAACCCCCAGAAGACCTTTCCGTCGATTTTCGGTCGAAAAAGTCGAGTTAATTTTTTTCGATTTTGGTCAGATTTAACATTGGGGTCTTATGGGGGTCTTATGGGGAGGCAAACTTGAATTTTTTAAAATTGAATTTTTGGCCCCGTGTGCGTTTATACTACCCAATAGGAACCCCGAAAAGACATCTCTGTCGATTTTCGGTCGAAAAAGTCGCATTAATTTTTTTCGATTTTGGCCAAATTTAACATTGGGCTCTTATGGGGAGGGAAACTTAATTTTTTTAGAATTGAATTTTTGGCCCCGTGTGCGTTTATACTACCCAATAGGAACCCCCAGAAGACATTTCCATCGATTTTGGGTCGAAAAAGTCGAATTAATTTTTTTCGATTTCGGCAAAATTTAACATTGGGGTCTTATTGTGGCTCTTATGGGGAGGCAAACTTAAATTTTTTAAAATTGAATTTTTGGCCCCGTGTGCGGTTATACTATCCAATATGAACCCCCAGAAGACATTTCCGTCGATTTTAGGTCGACAAAGTGTAATGAATTTTTTCGATTTTGTGAAAATTTAACATTGGGCTCTTATGGGGAGGCAAACTTAAATTTTGTAAAATTGAATTTTTGGCCCCGTGTGCGTTGATACTATCCAATAGGAACCCCCAGAAGACATTTCCATCGATTTTGGGTCGAACAATTCAAGTCAATTTTTTTCGATTTTCGCCAAATTTAACATTGGGGTTTTATGGGGAGGCAAAGTTAGATTTTTTAAAATTGATTTTTTGGCCCCGTGTGCGTTGATACTATCCAATCGGAACCCCCAGAAGACATTTTCGTCGATTTTAGGTCGAAAAAGCCCAATTAATTTTTTTCGATTTTGGCCAAATTTAACATTGGGCTCTTATGGGGAGGCAAACTTAAATTTTTTAAAATTGAATTTTTGGCCCCGTGTGCATTGATACTGTCCAATAGGAACCCCCAAAAGACATTTCCGTCGATTTCGGGTCGAAAAAGTCGATTTAATTTTTTTCCATTTTGCCCAAATTTAACATTGGGCGCTTATGGGGAGGCAAACTTAAATTTTTTAAAATTGATTTTTTGGCCCCGTGTGGGTTTATACTCTCCAATAGGAACCCCCAGAAGACATTTCCGTCGATTTCGGGTCGAAAAAGTCGAATTAATTTTTTTCGATTTTGGCCAAATTTAACATTGGGGTGTTATGGGGCGGCAAACTTAATTTTTTTAAAATTGAATTTTTGGCCCCGTGTGCGTTTATACTACCCAATAGGAACCCCCAGAAGACATTTCCTTCGATTTTCTGTCGAAAAAGCCGAATTAATTTTTTTCGATTTTGGCCAAATTAACGTTGGGCTCTTATGGGGAGGCAAACTTAAATTTTTTTAAATTGAATTTTTGACCCCGTGTGCATTGATACTATCTATGAGGAACCCGCAGAAGACATTTCCGTCGATTTTGGGTTGAAAAACTCCAGTCAATTTTTTTCGATTTTGGCCAAATTTAACATTGGGCTCTTATGGGGAGGCAAACTTAGATTCTTTAAAATTGAATTTTTGGCCCCGTGTGCGTTTATACTATCCAATAGGAACCCCCAGAAGACATTTCCGTCTATTTTGGGTCGGAAAAAGTGAAATTAATTTTTTTCGATTTTGGCCAAATTTAACATTGGGCTCTTATGGGGAGGCAAACTTGAATTTTTCAAAATTGAATTTTTGGCCCCGTGTGCGTTTATACTATCCAATAGGAACCCCCAGAAGACATTTCCGTCGATTTTAGGAAAAAAAAGTGAAATTAATTCTTTTCGATTTTGGCCAAATTTAACATTGGGCTCTTATGGGGAGGCAAACTTAAATTTTTTAAAATTGAATTTGTGGCCCCGTGTGCGTTTATACTGTCCAAGAGGAACCCCCAGAAGACATTTCCGTCGATTTCGGGTCGAAAAAGTCGAATTAATTTTTTTCGATTTTGGCCAAATTTAACATTGGGCTCTTATGGGGAGGCAAACTTAATTTTTTTAAAATTGAATTTTTGGCCCCGTGTGCGTTGATACTGTCCAATAGGAACCCCCAGAAGACATTTCCGTCGATTTTGGGTCGAAAAAGAGAAATTATTTTTTTTCGATTTTGGCCAAATTTAACATTGGGCTCTTATGGGGAGGCAAACTTAAATTTTTTAAAATTGAATTTTTCGCCCCGTGTGGGTTTATACTATCCAATAGGAACGCCCAGAAGACATTTCCGTCGAATTTGGGTCAAAAAAGTCGAATTACTTCTTTTCGATTTTGGCCAAATTTAACATTGGGCTCTTATGGGGAGGCAAACTTAGAATTTTTGAAAATTGAATTTTTGGGCCCCGTGCGTTTATACTATTCAATAGGAACCCCCAGAGGACATTTCCATCGATTTCGGGTCGAAAAAGTGGGGGGGTCTTATGGGAACACAAACTTAAATTTTTTAAAATTGAATTTTTTGCCCGTGAGCAATGATACTATCCAATAGGAACCCCCAGAAGGAATTTCCTTCGATTTTGGGTGGAAAAAGTCAAGTCCAGTTTTCGATTTTGGCCAAATTTAACATTCGGCTCTTATGGGGAGGCAAACTTAGATTTTTTAAAATTGAATTTTTGGCCCCGTGTGCGTCCATACAATCCAATAGGAACCCCCAGGAGACATTTCCGTCGATTTTCGGTCGAAAAGTCGAATTAATTTTTTTCGATTTTGGTCATATTTAACATTGGGCTCTTATGGGGGGTCTTATGGGGAGACAACCTTAAATTTTTTAAAATTGAATTTTTTGCCCGAGAGCAATGATACTATCCAATAGGAACCCCAAGAAGGAATTTCCTTCGATTTTGGATCGAAAAAGTCAAGTCAATGTTTTTCGATTTTGGGAAAATTTAACATTGGGCTCTTATGGGGAGGCAAACTTAAATTTTTTAAAATTGAATTTGTGGCCCCGTGTGCGTTTATACTGTCCAAGAGGAACCCCCAGAAGGCATTTTCGTCGATTTTAGATCGAAAGAGTGAAATTATTTTTTTTCGATTTCGGCCAAATTTACCATTGGGCTCTTATGGGGGGGCAAACTTAATTTTTTTAAAATTGAATTTTCGGCCCCGTGTGCGTTGATACTATTCAATAGGAACCCCCAGAAGACCTTTCCGTCGATTTTCGGTCGAAAAAGTCGAGTTAATTTTTTTCGATTTTGGTCAGATTTAACATTGGGGTCTTATGGGGGTCTTATGGGGAGGCAAACTTGAATTTTTTAAAATTGAATTTTTGGCCCCGTGTGCGTTTATACTACCCAATAGGAACCCCGAAAAGACATCTCTGTCGATTTTCGGTCGAAAAAGTCGCATTAATTTTTTTCGATTTTGGCCAAATTTAACATTGGGCTCTTATGGGGAGGGAAACTTAATTTTTTTAGAATTGAATTTTTGGCCCCGTGTGCGTTTATACTACCCAATAGGAACCCCCAGAAGACATTTCCATCGATTTTGGGTCGAAAAAGTCGAATTAATTTTTTTCGATTTCGGCAAAATTTAACATTGGGGTCTTATTGTGGCTCTTATGGGGAGGCAAACTTAAATTTTTTAAAATTGAATTTTTGGCCCCGTGTGCGGTTATACTATCCAATAAGAACCCCCAGAAGACATTTCCGTCGATTTTAGGTCGACAAAGTGTAATGAATTTTTTCGATTTTGTGAAAATTTAACATTGGGCTCTTATGGGGAGGCAAACTTAAATTTTGTAAAATTGAATTTTTGGCCCCGTGTGCGTTGATACTATCCAATAGGAACCCCCAGAAGACATTTCCATCGATTTTGGGTCGAACAATTCAAGTCAATTTTTTTCGATTTTCGCCAAATTTAACATTGGGGTTTTATGGGGAGGCAAAGTTAGATTTTTTAAAATTGATTTTTTGGCCCCGTGTGCGTTGATACTATCCAATCGGAACCCCCAGAAGACATTTCCATCGATTTTCGGTCGAAAAAGTCGAAATAATTTTTTTCGATTTTGGCCAAATTTAACATTGGGGTCTTATGGGGAGGCAAACTTAGATTTTTTAAAATTGATTTTTTGGCCACGTGTGCGTTGATACTATCCAATAGGAAACCCCAGAAGACATTTCCATCGATTTTGGGTCGAAAAACTCAAGTCAATTTTTTTCGATTTTGGCCAAATTTAACATTCGGCTCTTATGGGGAGGCAAACTTAGATTTTTTTAAAATTGATTTTTTGGCCCCGTGTGCGTGGATACTATCCAATAGGAAACCCCAGAAGACATTTCCATCGATTTTGGGTCGAAAAACTCAAGTCAATTTTTTTCGATTTTGGCCAAATTTAACATTGGGCTCTTATGGGGAGGTAAAGTTCAATTGTTTAAAATTGCATTTTTGACCCCCCGTACATTGATACTATCCAATAGGAACCCCCGGAAGACATTTCTATCGATTTTGGGTCGAAAAAGTCGAATTAATTTTTTTCGATTTTGGCCAAACTTAACATTGGGCTCTTATGGGGAGGCAAACTTAGATTTTTCAAAATTGATTTTTTCGCCCCGTGGGCACTGACACTATCCAATAGGTACCTCCTGAAGACATTTCCGTCGATTTTGGGTTGAAAAACTCAAGTCAATTTTTTTCGATTTTGGCCAAATTTAACATTCGGCTCTTATGGGGAGGCAAACTTAGATTTTTTAAAATTGGTTTTTTCGCCCCGTGTGGGTTTATACTATCCAATAGGAACCCCCAGAAGACATTTTCGTCGATTTTGGGTCGAAAAAGTGAAATTAATTTTTTTCGATTTTGGCCAAATTTAACATTGGGCTCTTATGGGGAGGTACAGTTCAATTGTTTAAAATTGCATTTTTGACCCCCCGTACATTGATACTATCCAATAGGAACCCCCAGAAGACATTTCCGTCGATTTTGGGTCGAAAAAGTGAAATTAATTTTTTTCGATTTTGGCCAAACTTAACATTGGGCTCTTATGGGGAGATAAAGTTCAATTTTTTAAAGTTGAATTTTTGGCCCCGTGTGCGTTGATACTATCCAATAGGGACCCCCGGAAGACATTTCCGTCGATTTTGGGTCGAAAACGTCGAATTAATTTTTTTCGATTTTAGCCAAATTTAACATTGGGGTCTTATGGGGAGACAAACTTAAATTTTTTAAAATTGAATTTTTGGCCCCGTGTGCGTTCATACAATCCAATAGGAACCCCGAGAAGACATTTTCGTCGATTTTAGGTCGAAAAAGCCCAATTAATTTTTTTCGATTTTGGCCAAATTTAACATTGGGCTCTTATGGGGAGGCAAACTTAAATTTTTTAAAATTGAATTTTTGGCCCCGTGTGCATTGATACTGTCCAATAGGAACCCCCAAAAGACATTTCCGTCGATTTCGGGTCGAAAAAGTCGATTTAATTTTTTTCCATTTTGCCCAAATTTAACATTGGGCGCTTATGGGGAGGCAAACTTAAATTTTTTAAAATTGATTTTTTGGCCCCGTGTGGGTTTATACTCTCCAATAGGAACCCCCAGAAGACATTTCCTTCGATTTTCTGTCGAAAAAGCCGAATTAATTTTTTTCGATTTTGGCCAAATTAACGTTGGGCTCTTATGGGGAGGCAAACTTAAATTTTTTTAAATTGAATTTTTGACCCCGTGTGCATTGATACTATCTATGAGGAACCCGCAGAAGACATTTCCGTCGATTTTGGGTTGAAAAACTCCAGTCAATTTTTTTCGATTTTGGCCAAATTTAACATTGGGCTCTTATGGGGAGGCAAACTTAGATTCTTTAAAATTGAATTTTTCGCCCCGTGTGGGTTTATACTATCCAATAGGAACCCCCAGAAGACATTTCCGTCGATTTTCGGTCGAAAAGTCGAATTAATTTTTTTCGATTTTGGCCAAATTTAACATTGGGGTCTTATGGGGAGGCAAACTTAGATTTTTTAAAATTGAATTTTTGGCCCCGTGTGCGTTCATACAATCCAATAGGAACCCCCAGGAGACATTGCCGTTGATTTTGGGTCGAAAAGTCAAGTCAATTTTTTTCGATTTTGGCCAAATTTAACATTGGGCTCTTATGGGGAGGCAAACTTAGATTTTTTAAAATTGAATTTTTGGCCCCACGTGCGTTTATACTATCCAATAGGAACCCCCAAAAGACATTTCCGTCGATTTCGGGTCGAAAAAGTCGATTTAATTTTTTTCCATTTTGGCCAAATTTAACATTGGGCTCTAATGGGGAGGCAAACTTAGATTTTTTAAAATTGAATTTTTGGCCCCACGTGCGTTTATACTATCCAATAGGAACCCCCAAAAGACATTTCCGTCGATTTTGGGTCGAAAAAGAGAAATTATTTTTTTTCGATTTTGGCCAAATTTAACATTGGGCTCTTATGGGGAGGCAAACTTAAATTTTTTAAAATTGAATTTTTGACCCCGTGTGCATTGATACTATCTAAGAGGAACCCCCAGAACACATTTCCGTCGATTTTGGGTTGAAAAACTCAAGTCAATTTTTTTCGATTTTGGCGGAATTTAACATTGGGCTCTTATGGGGAGACAATCTTAAATTTTTTAAAATTGAATTTTCGGCCCCGTGTGCGTTTATACTATCCAATAGGAACCCCCAGAAGACATTTCCGTCGATTTTGCGTCGAAAAAGTCGAATTAATTTTTTTCGATTTTGGCCAAATTTAAGATTGGGCTCTTATGGGGAGGCAATCTTACATTTTTTAAAATTGAATTTTCGGCCCCGTGTGCGTTTATACTATCCAATAGGAACCCCCAGAAGACATTTCCGTCGATTTTAGTTCGAAAAAGTAAAATGAATTTCTTTCGTTTTTGGGTAAGTTTAACATTGGGCTCTTATGGGGGGGGGGCAAACTTAAATTTGTTAAAGTTGAATTTTTGGCCCCGTGTGCGTTTATACTATCCAATAGGAACCCCCAGAAGACAGTTCCGTCGATTTTGCGTCGAAAAAGTCGAATTAATTCTTTTTCGATTTTGGCCAAATTTAACATTGGGCTCTTATGGGGAGGCAAACTTAGATTTTTTAAAATTGAATGTTTGGCCCCGTGTGCGTTGATACTATCCAATAGGAACCCCCAGAAGACATTTCCGTAGATTTTGGGTCAAAAAAGTCGAATTAATTTTTTTCGATTTTGGCCAAATTTAACATTGGGATCTTATGGGGGTCTTATGGGGAGGCAAACTTAAATTTTTTTTAATTGAATTTTTGGCCCCGTGTGCGTTCATAGTATCCAATAGGAACCCCCAGAAGACATTTCCCTCGATTTTCGGTCGAAAAAGTCGAATTAATTTTTTTCGATTTTGTCCGAATTTAACATTAGGCTCTTATGGGGCGGCAAACTTAATTTTTTTTAAATTGAATTTTTGGCCCCGTGTGCGTTGATACTATCCAATAGGAACCCCCAGAAGACATTTTCATCGATTTTGGGTCGAAAAACTCTAGTCAATTTTTTTCGATTTTGGCCAAATTTAACATTGGGATCTTATGGGGGTCTTATGGGGAGGCAAACTTAAATTTTTTTTAATTGAATTTTTGGCCCCGTGTACGTTCATAAAATCCAATAGGAACCCCCAGAAGACATTTCCGTCGAATTTGGGTCAAAAAAGTCGAATTACTTCTTTTCGATTTTGGCCAAATTTAACATTGGGCTCTTATGGGGAGACAACCTTAAATTTTTTAAAATTGAATTTTTTGCCCGTGAGCAATGATACTATCCAATAGGAACCCCAAGAAGGAATTTCCTTCGATTTTGGATCGAAAAAGTCAAGTCAATGTTTTTCGATTTTGGGAAAATTTAACATTGGGCTCTTATGGGGAGGCAAACTTAAATTTTTTAAAATTGAATTTTTGGCCCCGTGTGCGTTTATACCATCCAATAGGAACCGCCAGAAGACATTTCCGTCGATTTCGGGTCGAAAAAGTCGAATTAATTTTTTTCGATTTTGGCCAAATTTAACATTGGGATCTTATGGGGGGTCTTATGGGGAGGCAAACTTAAATTTTTTTAAATTGAATTTTTGGCCCCGTGTGCGTTCATAGTATCCAATAGGAACCCCCAGAAGACATTTCCCTCGATTTTCGGTCGAAAAAGTCGAATTAATTTTTTTCGATGTTCGTCAAATTTAACATTGGGCTCTTATGGGGAGGCACAGTTAAATTTGTTAAACTTGAATTTTTGACCCCGTGTGCGTTCATACAATCCAATAGGAACCGCCAGGAGACATTTCCGTGGATTTCGGGTCGAAAAAGTCGAATTAATTTTTTTCGATTTTGGCGTAATTTGACATTGGGGTCTTATGGGGAGGCAAACTTAGATTTTTTAAAATTGAATTTTTGGCCCCGTGTGCGTTCATACAATCCAATAGGAACCCCCAGAAGACATTTCCGTCGATTTTAGGTCGAAAAAGTCCAATTAATTTTTTTCGATTTTCGTCAAATTTAACATTGGGCTCTTATGGGGAGGCAAAGTTAAATTTGTTAAACTTGAATTTTTGACCCCTTGTGCGTTCATACAATCCAATAGGAACCGCCAGGAGACATTTCCGTCGATTTCGGGTCGAAAAAGTCGAATTAATTTTTTTCGATTTTGGCCAAATTTAACATTGGGCTCTTATGGGGAGGCAAACTTAAATTTGTTAAAATTGAATTTTTGGCCCCGTGTGCGTTTATACTATCCAATAGGAACCCCCAGAAGACAGTTCCGTCGATTTTGCGTCGAAAAAGTCGAATTAATTTTTTTCGATTTTGGCCAAACTTAACATTGGGCTCTTATGGGGAGGCAAACTTAGATTTTTTAAAATTGAATTTTTGGCCCCGTGGGCACTGACACTATCCAATAGGAACCCCCAGAAGACATTTCGGTCGATTTTGGGTCGAAAAACTCGAATTAATTCTTTTTCGATTTTGGCCAAATTTAACATTGGGTTCTTATGGGGACGCAAACTTGAATTTTTTAAAATTGATTTTTTGGCCCCCTGTGCGTTCATACAATCCAATAGGAACCGCCAGGAGACATTTCCGCCGATTTTGGGTCGAAAAACTCGAATTAATTCTTTTTCGATTTTGGCCAAATTTAACATTGGGCTCTTATGGGGAGGAAAACTTAAATTTTTTTAAATTGAATTTTTGGCGCCGTGTGCGTTTATACTATCCAATAGGAACCCCCAGAAGACATTTCCGTAGATTTTGGGTCAAAAAAGTCGAATTAATTTTTTTCGATTTTGGCCAAATTTAACATTCGGCTCTTATGGGGAGGCAAACTTAAATTTTTTAAATTGAATTTTTGGCCCCGTGTGCGTTCATAGTATCCAATAGGAACCCCCAGAAGACATTTCCGTAGATTTTGGGTCAAAAAAGTCGAATTAATTTGTTTCGATTTTGGCCAAATTTAACATTGGGATCTTATGGGGGGTCTTATGGGGAGGCAAACTTAAATTTTTTTAAATTGAATTTTTGGCCCCGTGTGCGTTCATAGTATCCAATAGGAACCCCCAGAAGACATTTCCCTCGATTTTCGGTCGAAAAAGTCGAATTAATTTTTTCCGATTTTGGCCAAATTTAACATTGGGCTCTTATGGGGAGGCAAACTTAAATTTTTTAAATTGAATTTTTGGCCCCGTATGCGTTGATACTATCCAATAGGGACCCCCAGAAGACATTTCCGTTGGTTTTGGGTCGACAAAGTCGAATTAATTTTTTTCGATTTTGGCCAAATTTAACTTTGGTGTGTTATGGGGAGGCAAACTTAAATTTTTTAAAATTGAATTTTTGGCTCCGTGTGCGTTGACACTATCCAATAGGAACCCACGGAAGACATTTTCGTCGATTTGGGGTCCAAAAAATCGAATTAATTTTTTTGGATTTTGGCCAAATTTAAACCCCCAGAAGACATTTCCGTCGATTTTGGGTCGAAAAAATCGAATTATTTTTTTTTTGCGTTTTCTCCACATTTAACATTGGGATGTTATGGGGAGGCAAACTTAAATTTTTTAACAAATGAATTTTTGGCCCCGTGTGGGTTTATACTATCCAATAGGAACCCCCAGAAGACATTTCCGTCGATTTTGGGTTGAAAGAGTCGAATTAAATTATTTTGATTTTGGCCAAATTTAACATTGGGCTCTTATGGGGAGGCAAACTTAGATTTTTTAAAATTGAATTTTTGGCGCCATGTGCGTTGATACTATCCAATATCCACCCCCAGAAGACATTTCCGTCGATTTTCGGTGGAAAAAGTCGAATTAATTTTCTTCGATTTTGGCCAAATTTAACATTGGGGTCTTATGGGGAGGCAAACTCAAATTTTTTAAAATTGAATTTTTGGCCCCGTGTGCGTTGATACTGTCCAATAGGAACCCCCAGAAGACATTTCCGTCGATTTTCGGTCGAAAAAGTCGAAATAATTTTTTTCGATTTTGGCAAAATTTAACATTGGGCTATTATGGGGAGGTAAAGTTCAATTTTTTAAAATTGAATTTTTGGCCCCGTGTGCGTTGATACTGTCCAATAGGAACCCCCAGAAGACATTTCCGTCGATTTTCGATCGAAAAAGTCGAATTAATTTTTTTCGATTTTGGCCAAATTTAACATTGGGCTCTTATGGGGCGGCAAACTTAATTTTTTTTAAATTGAATTTTTGGCCCCATGTGCGTTTTTACTACCCAATAGGAACCCCCAAAAGACATTTCCGTCGATTTTTGCTCGAAAAAGAGAAATTAATTTTTTTCGGTTTTGTGCGAATTTAACATTGGGCTCTTATGGGGAGGCAAACTTAGATTTTTTAAAATTGAATTTTTGGCCCCGTGTGCGTTTATACTATCCAATAGGAACCCCGGGAAGGAATTTCCTTCGATTTTGGGTCGAAAAAGTCAAGTCAATGTCTTTCGATTTTGGGAAAATCTAACATTGGGCGCTTATGGGGAGGCAAACTTAGATTTTTTAAAATTGATTTTTTGGCCCCGTGTGCGTTTATACTATCCAACAGGAACCCCCAAAAGACATTTCCATCGATTTTAGGTCGAAAAAGTGAAACTATTCTTTTTCGATTTTGGCCAAATTTAACATTGGGCTCTTATGGGGAGGCGAACTTAAATTTTTTAAAATTGAATTTTTGGCCCCGTGTGCGTTGATACTATCCAATAGGAACCCCCAGAAGACATTTCCGTCGATTTTAGGTCGAAAAAGTCCAATTAATTTCTTTCGATTTTCGTCAAATTTAACATTGGGCTCTTATGGGGAGGCAAACTTGAAGTTTTAAAATTGAATTTTTGGCCCCGTGTGCGTTTATACTGTCCAATAGGAACCCCCAGAAGACATTTCCGTCGATTTCGGGTCGAAAAAGTCGAATTAATTTTTTTCGATTTTGGCCAAATTTAACATTGGGCTCTTATGGGGAGGCAAACTTAAATTTTTTAAAATTGAATTTTTGGCCCCGTGTGCGTTTATACCATCCAATAGGAACCGCCAGAAGACATTTCCGTCGATTTTCGGCCGAAAGAGTGAAATTAATTTTTTTCGATTTTGGGCAAATTTAACATTGGGCTCTTATGGGGAGGCAAACTTAGATTTTTTAAAATTGAATGTTTGGCCCCGTGTGCGTTGATACTATCCAATAGGAACCCCCAGAAGACATTTCCGTAGATTTTGGGTAAAAAAAGTCGAATTAATTTTTTTCGATTTTGGCCAAATTTAACATTGGGATCTTATGGGGGTCTTATGGGGAGGCAAACTTAAATTTTTTTTAATTGAATTGTTGGCCCCGTGTGCGTTCATAGTATCCAATAGGAACCCCCAGAAGACATTTCCCTCGATTTTCGGTCGAAAAAGTCGAATTAATTTTTTTCGATTTTGGCCAAATTTAACATTGGGATCTTATGGGGGTCTTATGGGGAGGGAAACTTAATTTTTTTAGAATTGAATTTTTGGCCCCGTGTGCGTTTATACTACCCAATAGGAACCCCCAGAAGACATTTCCATCGATTTTGGGTCGAAAAAGTGAAATTAATTCTTTTCCATTTTGGTCAAATTTAACATTGGGGTCTTATGGGGAGACAAACTTGGATTTTTTAAAATTGATTTTTTGGCCCCGTGTGGGTTTATACTATCCAACAGGAACCCCCAGAAGACATTTCCGTTGATTTTGGGTCGAAAAAGTCGAATGAATTTTTTTCGATTTTGGCCAAATTTAACATTGGGCTCTTATGGGGAGGGAAACTTAATTTTTTTAGAATTGAATTTTTGGCCCCGTGTGCGTTTATACTACCCAATAGGAACCCCCAGAAGACATTTCCATCGATTTTGGGTCGAAAAAGTCAAATTAATTCTTTTCCATTTTGGTCAAATTTAACATTGGGCTCTTATGGGGAGGCAAACTTAAATTTTTGAAAATTGAATTTTTGGCCCCGTGTGCGTTTATACCATCCAATAGGAACCGCCAGAAGACATTTCCGTCGATTTCGGGTCGAAAAAGTCGAATTAATTTTTTTCGATTTTGGCCAAATTTAACATTGGGATCTTATGGGGGGTCTTATGGGGAGGCAAACTTAAATTTTTTTAAATTGAATTTTTGGCCCCGTGTGCGTTCATAGTATCCAATAGGAACCCCCAGAAGACATTTCCCTCGATTTTCGGTGGAAAAAGTCGAATTAATTTTTTTCGATTTTCGTCAAATTTAACATTGGGCTCTTATGGGGAGGCAAAGTTAAATTTGTTAAAATTGAATTTTTGGCCCCGTGTGCGTTTATACTATCCAATAGGAACCCCCAGAAGACAGTTCCGTCGATTTTGCGTCGAAAAAGTCGAATTAATTTTTTTCGATTTTGGCCAAACTTAACATTGGGCTCTTATGGGGAGGCAAACTTAGATTTTTTAAAATTGAATTTTTGGCCCCGTGGGCACTGACACTATCCAATAGGAACCCCCAGAAGACATTTCGGTCGATTTTGGGTCGAAAAACTCGAATTAATTCTTTTTCGATTTTGGCCAAATTTAACATTGGGTTCTTATGGGGAGGCAAACTTGAATTTTTTAAAATTGATTTTTTGGCCCCGTGTGCGTTCATACAATCCAATAGGAACCGCCAGGAGACATTTCCGTCGATTTTGGGTCGAAAAACTCGAATTAATTCTTTTTCGATTTTGGCCAAATTTAACATTGGGTTCTTATGGGGAGGCAAACTCGGATTTTTTAAAATTGATTTTTTGGCCCCGTGTGGGTTTATACTATCCAACAGGAACCCCCAGAAGACATTTCCGTTGATTTTGGGTCGAAAAAGTCGAATTAATTTTTTTCGATTTTGGCGTAATTTGACATTGGGGTCTTATGGGGAGGCAAACTTAGATTTTTTAAAATTGAATTTTTGGCCCCGTGTGCGTTCATACAATCCAATAGGAACCCCCAGAAGACATTTCCGTCGATTTTAGGTCGAAAAAGTCCAATTAATTTTTTTCGATTTTCGTCAAATTTAACATTGGGCTCTTATGGGGAGGCAAAGTTAAATTTGTTAAACTTGAATTTTTGACCCCTTGTGCGTTCATACAATCCAATAGGAACCGCCAGGAGACATTTCCGTCGATTTCGGGTCGAAAAAGTCGAATTAATTTTTTTCGATTTTGGCCAAATTTAACATTGGGCTCTTATGGGGAGGCAAACTTAAATTTGTTAAAATTGAATTTTTGGCCCCGTGTGCGTTTATGCTATCCAATAGGAACCCCCAGAAGACAGTTCCGTCGATTTTGCGTCGAAAAAGTCGAATTAATTTTTTTCGATTTTGGCCAAACTTAACATTGGGCTCTTATGGGGAGGCAAACTTAGATTTTTTAAAATTGAATTTTTGGCCCCGTGGGCACTGACACTATCCAATAGGAGCCCCCAGAAGACATTTCGGTCGATTTTGGGTCGAAAAACTCGAATTAATTCTTTTTCGATTTTGGCCAAATTTAACATTGGGTTCTTATGGGGAGGCGAACTTGAATTTTTTAAAATTGATTTTTTGGCCCCGTGTGCGTTCATACAATCCAATAGGAACCGCCAGGAGACATTTCCGCCGATTTTGGGTCGAAAAACTCGAATTAATTCTTTTTCGATTTTGGCCAAATTTAACATTGGGCTCTTATGGGGAGGAAAACTTAAATTTTTTTTAATTGAATTTTTGGCGCCGTGTGCGTTTATACTATCCAATAGGAACCCCCAGAAGACATTTCCGTAGATTTTGGGTCAAAAAAGTCGAATTAATTTTTTTCGATTTTGGCCAAATTTAACATTGGGATCTTATGGGGGGTCTTATGGGGAGGCAAACTTAAATTTTTTTAAATTGAATTTTTGGCCCCGTGTGCGTTCATAGTATCCAATAGGAACCCCCAGAAGACATTTCCCTTGATTTTCGGTCGAAAAAGTCGAATTAATTTTTTTCGATTTTGTCCGAATTTAACATTAGGCTCTTATGGGGCGGCAAACTTAATTTTTTTTAAATTGAATTTTTGGCCCTGTGTGCGTTGATACTATCCAATAGGAACCCCCAGAAGACATTTTCATCGATTTTGGGTCGAAAAACTCTAGTCAATTTTTTTCGATTTTGGCCAAATTTAACATTGGGCTCTTATGGGGAGGCAAACTTAAATTTTTTAAATTGAATTTTTGGCCCCGTGTGCGTTTATACTATCCAATAGGAACCCCCAGAAGACATTTCCGTCGATTTTGGGTCGAAAAAGTCGAATTAATTTTTTTCGATTTTGGCCAAATTTAACATTGGGCTCTTATGGGGAGGCAAACTTAAATTTTTTAAAATTGAATTTTTGGCCCCGTGTGCGTTTATACTATCCAATAGGAACCCCCAGAAGACATTTCCGTCGATTTTGGGTCGAAAAAGTCGAATTAATTTTTTTCGATTTTGGCCAAATTTAACATTGGGCTCTTATGGGGAGGCAAACTTAATTTTTTAAAATTGAATTTTTGGCCCCGTGTGCGTTTATACTATCCAATAGGAACCCCCAGAAGACATTTCCGTCGATTTTGGGTCGAAAAAGTCGAATTAATTTTTTTCGATTTTGGCCAAATTTAACATTGGGCTCTTATGGGGAGGCAAACTTAAATTTTTTAAAATTGAATTTTTGGCCCCGTGTGCGTTGATACTATCCAATAGGAACCCCCAGAAGACATTTCCATCGATTTTGGGTGGAAAAAGTCAAGTCCAGTTTTCGATTTTGGCCAAATTTAACATTCGGCTCTTATGGGGAGGCAAACTTAGATTTTTTAAAATTGAATTTTTGGCCCCGTGTGCGTCCATACAATCCAATAGGAACCCCCAGGAGACATTTCCGTCGATTTTCGGTCGAAAAGTCGAATTAATTTTTTTCGATTTTGGTCATATTTAACATTGGGCTCTTATGGGGGGTCTTATGGGGAGACAACCTTAAATTTTTTAAAATTGAATTTTTTGCCCGAGAGCAATGATACTATCCAATAGGAACCCCAAGAAGGAATTTCCTTCGATTTTGGATCGAAAAAGTCAAGTCAATGTTTTTCGATTTTGGGAAAATTTAACATTGGGCTCTTATGGGGAGGCAAACTTAAATTTTTTAAAATTGAATGTGTGGCCCCGTGTGCGTTTATACTGTCCAAGAGGAACCCCCAGAAGGCATTTTCGTCGATTTTAGATCGAAAGAGTGAAATTATTTTTTTTCGATTTCGGCCAAATTTACCATTGGGCTCTTATGGGGGGGCAAACTTAATTTTTTTAAAATTGAATTTTTGGCCCCGTGTGCGTTGATACTATTCAATAGGAACCCCCAGAAGACCTTTCCGTCGATTTTCGGTCGAAAAAGTCGAGTTAATTTTTTTCGATTTTGGTCAGATTTAACATTGGGGTCTTATGGGGGTCTTATGGGGAGGCAAACTTGAATTTTTTAAAATTGAATTTTTGGCCCCGTGTGCGTTTATACTACCCAATAGGAACCCCGAAAAGACATCTCTGTCGATTTTCGGTCGAAAAAGTCGCATTAATTTTTTTCGATTTTGGCCAAATTTAACATTGGGCTCTTATGGGGAGGGAAACTTAATTTTTTTAGAATTGAATTTTTGGCCCCGTGTGCGTTTATACTACCCAATAGGAACCCCCAGAAGACATTTCCATCGATTTTGGGTCGAAAAAGTCGAATTAATTTTTTTCGATTTCGGCAAAATTTAACATTGGGGTCTTATTGTGGCTCTTATGGGGAGGCAAACTTAAATTTTTTAAAATTGAATTTTTGGCCCCGTGTGCGGTTATACTATCCAATAAGAACCCCCAGAAGACATTTCCGTCGATTTTAGGTCGACAAAGTGTAATGAATTTTTTCGATTTTGTGAAAATTTAACATTGGGCTCTTATGGGGAGGCAAACTTAAATTTTGTAAAATTGAATTTTTGGCCCCGTGTGCGTTGATACTATCCAATAGGAACCCCCAGAAGACATTTCCATCGATTTTGGGTCGAACAATTCAAGTCAATTTTTTTCGATTTTCGCCAAATTTAACATTGGGGTTTTATGGGGAGGCAAAGTTAGATTTTTTAAAATTGATTTTTTGGCCCCGTGTGCGTTGATACTATCCAATAGGGACCCCCGGAAGACATTTCCGTCGATTTTGGGTCGAAAACGTGGAATTAATTTTTTTCGATTTTAGCCAAATTTAACATTGGGGTCTTATGGGGAGACAAACTTAAATTTTTTAAAATTGAATTTTTGGCCCCGTGTGCGTTCATACAATCCAATAGGAACCCCGAGAAGACATTTTCGTCGATTTTAGGTCGAAAAAGCCCAATTAATTTTTTTCGATTTTGGCCAAATTTAACATTGGGCTCTTATGGGGAGGCAAACTTAAATTTTTTAAAATTGAATTTTTGGCCCCGTGTGCATTGATACTGTCCAATAGGAACCCCCAAAAGACATTTCCGTCGATTTCGGGTCGAAAAAGTCGATTTAATTTTTTTCCATTTTGCCCAAATTTAACATTGGGCGCTTATGGGGAGGCAAACTTAAATTTTTTAAAATTGATTTTTTGGCCCCGTGTGGGTTTATACTCTCCAATAGGAACCCCCAGAAGACATTTCCGTCGATTTCGGGTCGAAAAAGTCGAATTAATTTTTTTCGATTTTGGCCAAATTTAACATTGGGGTGTTATGGGGCGGCAAACTTAATTTTTTTAAAATTGAATTTTTGGCCCCGTGTGCGTTTATACTACCCAATAGGAACCCCCAGAAGACATTTCCTTCGATTTTCTGTCGAAAAAGCCGAATTAATTTTTTTCGATTTTGGCCAAATTAACGTTGGGCTCTTATGGGGAGGCAAACTTAAATTTTTTTAAATTGAATTTTTGACCCCGTGTGCATTGATACTATCTATGAGGAACCCGCAGAAGACATTTCCGTCGATTTTGGGTTGAAAAACTCCAGTCAATTTTTTTCGATTTTGGCCAAATTTAACATTGGGCTCTTATGGGGAGGCAAACTTAGATTCTTTAAAATTGAATTTTTGGCCCCGTGTGCGTTTATACTATCCAATAGGAACCCCCAAAAGACATTTCCGTCTATTTTGGGTCGGAAAAGTGAAATTAATTTTTTTCGATTTTGGCCAAATTTAACATTGGGCTCTTATGGGGAGGCAAACTTGAATTTTTCAAAATTGAATTTTTGGCCCCGTGTGCGTTTATACTATCCAATAGGAACCCCCAGAAGACATTTCCGTCGATTTTAGGAAAAAAAAGTGAAATTAATTCTTTTCGATTTTGGCCAAATTTAACATTCGGCTCTTATGGGGAGGCAAACTTAAATTTTTTTAAATTGAATTTGTGGCCCCGTGTGCGTTTATACTGTCCAAGAGGAACCCCCAGAAGACATTTCCGTCGATTTCGGGTCGAAAAAGTCGAATTAATTTTTTTCGATTTTGGCCAAATTTAACATTGGGCTCTTATGGGGAGGCAAACTTAATTTTTTTAAAATTGAATTTTTGGCCCCGTGTGGGTTTATACTATCCAATAGGAACCCCCAGAAGACATTTCCGTCGATTTTCGGTCGAAAAGTCGAATTAATTTTTTTCGATTTTGGCCAAATTTAACATTGGGGTCTTATGGGGAGGCAAACTTAGATTTTTTAAAATTGAATTTTTGGCCCCGTGTGCGTTCATACAATCCAATAGGAACCCCCAGGAGACATTGCCGTTGATTTTGGGTCGAAAAGTCAAGTCAATTTTTTTCGATTTTGGCCAAATTTAACATTGGGCTCTTATGGGGAGGCAAACTTAGATTTTTTAAAATTGAATTTTTGGCCCCACGTGCGTTTATACTATCCAATAGGAACCCCCAAAAGACATTTCCGTCGATTTCGGGTCGAAAAAGTCGATTTAATTTTTTTCCATTTTGGCCAAATTTAACATTGGGCTCTAATGGGGAGGCAAACTTAGATTTTTTAAAATTGAATTTTTGGCCCCACGTGCGTTTATACTATCCAATAGGAACCCCCAAAAGACATTTCCGTCGATTTTGGGTCGAAAAAGAGAAATTATTTTTTTTTCGATTTTGGCCAAATTTAACATTGGGCTCTTATGGGGAGGCAAACTTAAATTTTTTAAAATTGAATTTTTGACCCCGTGTGCATTGATACTATCTAAGAGGAACCCCCAGAACACATTTCCGTCGATTTTGGGTTGAAAAACTCAAGTCAATTTTTTTCGATTTTGGCGGAATTTAACATTGGGCTCTTATGGGGAGACAATCTTAAATTTTTTAAAATTGAATTTTCGGCCCCGTGTGCGTTTATACTATCCAATAGGAACCCCCAGAAGACATTTCCGTCGATTTTGCGTCGAAAAAGTCGAATTAATTTTTTTCGATTTTGGCCAAATTTAAGATTGGGCTCTTATGGGGAGGCAATCTTACATTTTTTAAAATTGAATTTTCGGCCCCGTGTGCGTTTATACTATCCAATAGGAACCCCCAGAAGACATTTCCGTCGATTTTAGTTCGAAAAAGTAAAATGAATTTTTTTCGTTTTTGGGTAAGTTTAACATAGGGCTCTTATGGGGGGAGCAAACTTAAATTTGTTAAAGTTGAATTTTTGGCCCCGTGTGCGTTTATACTATCCAATAGGAACCCCCAGAAGACAGTTCCGTCGATTTTGCGTCGAAAAAGTCGAATTAATTCTTTTTCGATTTTGGCCAAATTTAACATTGGGCTCTTATGGGGAGGAAAACTTAAATTTTTTTAAATTGAATTTTTGGCGCCGTGTGCGTTTATACTATCCAATAGGAACCCCCAGAAGACATTTCCGTAGATTTTGGGTCAAAAAAGTCGAATTAATTTGTTGCGATTTTGGCCAAATTTAACATTGGGATCTTATGGGGGGTCTTATGGTGAGGCAAACTTAAATTTTTTTAAATTGAATTTTTGGCCCCGTGTGCGTTCATAGTATCCAATAGGAACCCCCAGAAGACATTTCCCTCGATTTTCGGTCGAAAAAGTCGAATTAATTTTTTTCGATTTTGTCCGAATTTAACATTAGGCTCTTATGGGGCGGCAAACTTAATTTTTTTTAAATTGAATTTTTGGCGCCGTGTGCGTTTATACTATCCAAGAGGAACCCCCAGAAGACATTTCCGTCGATTTTGGGTCGAAAAAGTCGAATTAAATTATTTCGATTTTGGCCAAATTTAGCATTGGGCTCTTATGGGGAGGCAAACTTAGATTTTTTAAAATTGATTTTTTGCCCCGTGTACGTTCATAAAATCCAATAGGAACCCCCAGAAGACATTTCCGTCGAATTTGGGTCAAAAAAGTCGAATTACTTCTTTTCGATTTTGGCCAAATTTAACATTGGGCTCTTATGGGGAGGCAAACTTAATTTTTTCAAAATTGAATTTTTGGCGCCATGTGCGTTGATACTATCCAATAGGACCCCCCAGAAGACATTTCCGTTGATTTTGGGTCAGAAGAGTGAAATTAATTTTTTTCGATTTTGGCCAAATTTAACATTGGGCTCTTATGGGGAGGCAAACTCGAATTTTTTAAAATTGAATTTTTGGCCCCGTGTGCGTTGATACTATCCAATAGGAACCCCCAGAAGACAATTCCATCGATTTTCGGTAGAAAAAGTCGAAATAATTTTTTTCGATTTTGGCCAAATTTAACATTGGGCTCTTATGGGGAGGCAAACTTGAATTTTTTAGAATTGAATTTTTGGCCCCGTGTGCGTTCATACAATCCAATAGGAACCCCCAGAAGACATTTCCATCGATTTTCGGTCGAAAAAGTCGAAATAATTTTTTTCGATTTTGGCCAAATTTAACATCAGGCTCTTATGGGGAGGCAAAGTTAAATTTGTTAAACTTGAATTTTTGACCCCGTGTGCGTTGACACTATCCAATAGGAACCCCCAGAAGACATTTCCATCGATTTTCGGTCGAAAAGTCGAATTAATTTTTTTCGATTTTGGCCATATTTAACATTGGGCTCTTATGGGGGGTCTTATGGGGAGACAACCTTAAATTTTTTAAAATTGAATTTTTTGCCCGTGAGCAATGATACTATCCAATAGGAACCCCAAGAAGGAATTTCCTTCGATTTTGGATCGAAAAAGTCAAGTCAATGTTTTTCGATTTTGGGAAAATTTAACATTGGGCTCTTATGGGGAGGCAAACTTAAATTTTTTTAAATTGAATTTGTGGCCCCGTGTGCGTTTATACTGTCCAAGAGGAACCCCCAGAAGGCATTTTCGTCGATTTTAGATCGAAAGAGTGAAATTATTTTTTTTCGATTTCGGCCAAATTTACCATTGGGCTCTTATGGGGGGGCAAACTTAATTTTTTTAAAATTGAATTTTTGGCCCCGTGTGCGTTGATACTATTCAATAGGAACCCCCAGAAGACCTTTCCGTCGATTTTCGGTCGAAAAAGTCGAGTTAATCTTTTTCGATTTTGGTCAGATTTAACATTGGGGTCTTATGGGGGTCTTATGGGGAGGCAAACTTGAATTTTTTAAAATTGAATTTTTGGCCCCGTGTGCGTTTATACTACCCAATAGGAACCCCGAGAAGACATCTCTGTCGATTTTCGGTCGAAAAAGTCGCATTAATTTTTTTCGATTTTGGCCAAATTTAACATTGGGCTCTTATGGGGAGGGAAACTTAATTTTTTTAGAATTGAATTTTTGGCCCCGTGTGCGTTTATACTACCCAATAGGAACCCCCAGAAGACATTTCCATCGATTTTGCGTCGAAAAAGTGAAATTAATTCTTTTCCATTTTGGTCAAATTTAACATTGGGGTCTTATGGGGAGACAAACTTGGATTTTTTAAAATTGATTTTTTGGCCCGGTGTGGGTTTATACTATCCAACAGGAACCCCCAGAAGACATTTCCGTCGATTTTGGGTCGAAAAAGTCGAATGAATTTTTTTCGATTTTGGCCAAATTTAACATTGGGCTCTTATGGGGAGGCGAACTTAAATTTTTTAAAATTGAATTTTTGGCCCCGGTGCGTTTATACAATCCAATAGGAACCCCCGGAAGACATTTCCGTCGATTTTGGGTCGAAAACGTCGAATTGATTTTTTTCGATTTTGGCCAAATTTAACATTGGGCTCTTATGGGGAGGGAAACTTAATTTTTTTAGAATTGAATTTTTGGCCCCGTGTGCGTTTATACTACCCAATAGGAACCCCCAGAAGACATTTCCATCGATTTTGGGTCGAAAAAGTGAAATTAATTCTTTTCCATTTTGGTCAAATTTAACATTGGGCTCTTATGGGGAGGCAAACTTAAATTTTTTTAAATTGAATTTTTGGCCCCGTGTGCATTGATACAATGCAATCCCAACTCTCAGAAGACATTTCCGTCGATTTTGGGTCGAAAAAGTCGAATTATTTTTTTTCGATTTCGGCAAAATTTAACATTGGGGTCTTATTGTGGCTCTTATGGGGAGGCAAACTTAAATTTTTTAAAATTGAATTTTTGGCCCCGTGTGCGGTTATACTATCCAATAAGAACCCCCAGAAGACATTTCCGTCGATTTTAGGTCGAACAATTCAAGTCAATTTTTTTCGATTTTCGCCAAATTTAACATTGGGGTCTTATGGGGAGGCAAACTTAGATTTTTTAAAATTGATTTTTTGGCCACGTGTGCGTTGATACTATCCAATAGGAAACCCCAGAAGACATTTCCATCGATTTTGTGTCGAAAAACTCAAGTCAATTTTTTTCGATTTTGGCCAAATTTAACATTCGGCTCTTATGGGGAGGCAAACTTAGATTTTTTTAAAATTGATTTTTTGGCCCCGTGTGCGTGGATACTATCCAATAGGAAACCCCAGAAGACATTTCCATCGATTTTGGGTCGAAAAACTCAAGTCAATTTTTTTCGATTTTGACCAAATTTAACATTGGGCTCTTATGGGGAGGTAAAGTTCAATTGTTTAAAATTGCATTTTTGACCCCCCGTACATTGATACTATCCAATAGGAACTCCCGGAAGACATTTCTATCGATTTTGGGTCGAAAAAGTCGAATTAATTTTTTTCGATTTTGGCCAAACTTAACATTGGGCTCTTATGGGGAGGCAAACTTAGGTTTTTTAAAATTGATTTTTTCGCCCCGTGTGGGTTTATACTATCCAATAGGAACCCCCAGAAGACATTTTCGTCGATTTTGGGTCGATAAAGTGAAATTAATTTTTTTCGATTTTGGCCAAATTTAACATTGGGCTCTTATGGGGAGGTAAAGTTCAATTTTTTAAAATTGCATTTTTGACCCCGTGGGCATTGATACTATCCAATAGGAACCCCCGGAAGACATTTCTATCGATTTTGGGTCGAAAAAGTTGAATTAATTTTCTTCGATTTTGGCCAAACTTAACATTGGGCTCTTATGGGGAGGCAAACTTAGATTTTTTAAAATTGAATTTTTGGCCCCGTGGGCACTGACACTATCCAATAGGTACCTCCTGAAGACATTTCCGTCGATTTTGGGTTGAAAAACTCAAGTCAATTTTTTTCGATTTCGGCCAAATTTAACAGTCGGCTCTTATGGGGAGGCAAACTTAGATTTTTTAAAATTGGTTTTTTCGCCCCGTGTGGGTTTATACTATCCAATAGGAACCCCCAGAAGACATTTTCGTCGATTTTGGGTCGAAAAAGTGAAATTAATTTTTTTCGATTTTGGCCAAATTTAACATTGGGCTCTTATGGGGAGGTAAAGTTCAATTGTTTAAAATTGCATTTTTGACCCCCCGTACATTGATACTATCCAATAGGAACCCCCAGAAGACATTTCCGTCGATTTTGGGTCGAAAAAGTGAAATTAATTT